>OOFC01035139.1:0-10027 GCA_900323345.1 Pseudochromis fuscus | reverse complement strand
GGAACTGGGGGGTTGCCGGTTCAAGTCCCAGCCTGGACAAAATACGCAGCGTGGATTGGTGGCTGGAGAGGGACCAGTCCGCTTCCAAGGCACTGCCGAGGTGCCCTTGAGCATGGCACCGCCCCCCAACTGCTCCAGGGTGCACTGGGATTGGCGGTGCCCTCACCCTACCCCGCCCCCCATGCATGTTTTGAGTCCTCTATGTGTGTGTGGATTGTTTAGAGGGGTGTGTGTGAGTTCTTCTTCTTCTTCTTCTTCTTCTTTTTCTAACAAACAAGTAACTACTGTATTATTCACAGTATTATCTGATCACCCCCCCGTGTCTGTTTGTTGTGTACAGTACAGTGAAACCTTAAAACCAAACACACCTCCTCCTGGGCTCCCAGCTCCTTTTGCATGTTGTCACTCCCACCCCCCCACACTCCACATGACTGGAATTAATGGCTGGATCTCCTCACGGTGACACTGATGTACTATTAGGTGCAGCTCACTGCTTAGCCCAGCAGATTCAGGACTCCCCGAAACATAAATCAAACTGCAGCCGTGGATTTCTAATTCCTGCACAGCATCACCTCGGAGCTTCACCGTGCCACTGCAGTTGTTGTGCTTCATGTGGTGGACTTTTTGTGCACAGATTTGCGAGGGGAGTCGGGGTTGAGTGTGTTTTGCGCAGCACTGTGTCCATGCACCCACCCCCCAGAAAAGAAAGGCTGTAGGCCGGGTGCCTGCTGGGCGAGCTATAAATAGCCTCCTGGTGACAGCAGGACTTAGAGCCTAATGTGAGCGAGAGCATCTTCCAGAAATGTCCACATTCATTATTAAAAACCTAACATACATCTCATATCTACACTCTGACAACTGTGGATCTCACACTCTGAGCCTCAAGTTATTATTGAACACGGGTTTGAAACATCTCAACACTCAGCTCCTCTGTTCTGCTTTGAAGCTGAGACGAGGCGGCGTGCACAAACACTCCTCCATCTCATCTCTCCTCACCTTCCTGTCTGCTGCTTGATAAATTAGGAACATTTAGACATGAGGCATTAGCAGCGTTGCCTTAAATTTACCTCCCACTGTGGAGTAATTGCCAACTCTAATAATTGGGCCTTAAGGACTGAGAGCTATTCATTTTTTTTCCTCCTTGAGAACAAGTTGTGAAAATGATGGAAGATTTCTGGTTCAGGCGAAACACACCAGTTTGATCCGCTGCCATGAAGGAGGCTGGAGCGCTGAAATCATTTGATAAGTCTCTCAGGTTAACTCGAGGTAAACAGTGTATTTCACTGTAATGAAGTGTGCAGGATGGAGTCTGGAGATATGAAATCATTCAGCTCCAGAGGCTCTGTCTCAGCGGACCTCTTGACCTTTTCACCCTCATATTTCTGCCAGGACCTCTCCACACACACACACACACACACACACACACACACACACACTCGGCTTTATCCAGGATAAGACGTTTGAATGTCAGATAGTGTTAATGGAAAGCTCCAGGGTCAAACTGTACTGACGTGATGCTGCTTTGATTCTTCAGCAGCTTTTTGTTTTGGACAGAAAACAATGAGTTTCACTTTGAAGATTGATGATTTCAGGATTGTATAACCAGCTGCAGCGGCTCACGAGCCAATCAAAGTTCACCGCCCGTTTCTCACTGTGAATTCATTTCCCGTTTAGGTTCAAACTTTCTCTGCGCCACCCACATCATCCCGGTGAAGAACGAGGAGGGCGTGGTCATGATGTTCATCCTGAACTTCGATTACATCCTGGACGAGGGCAGCAGCGACTCTCTGGAGAGACTCAACCACACCTCCCCCTCCAAAGCTGAGCAGCGTGAGTAACCACACTCTGGTTGTTATTCAGTGCACTTGGTAAACAAGGTGTTACACACACTCAGGAAACACACACGTCTCTTCTTCATGTAGTGGATGTTGGAGTCTGACAGATGAGGGGTTTCTGGGACAGATTTTAGAGTCTGTATATTTAACATTAGTATACATTACAGACAAACTACCTGAGCATCTTTGGAGGACAGGTTGACTGTCACTGTTTAGATCATTTGATTTAAGATCCAATCAGAACTGTTCATTGTGACAGATCAAATATTTTCTCTATCAAATATTTGCCAAAGGCTCAGTATATGTGATAATGTATTAAACTGAAAAGTAAGTAAAGCTGTGGAGTGGAAACTAGGATGTGGCAGAGTGGAGGTAGAAAGTAAAGGTCGTGGTAACATAGTAACTTTGTTTTCTATATGCTCTGGAAAGAGGCTCCCATTAGAAAACACACACACCAACATGTGTGTGCAGTAAATGGGTCGGGCTGCAGCAGGAAGCAGTTGTCACAGAGTGAAGCTGGGAGCAGGAGGAGAGGAAGTGAGAGTAATGTAGCAGCCAGTCATGACCTTTTACTTGCAACCTTTTCCACATCCACATCAATTTGTGCCTTTATCCAATCCCCACTGTGTCTTCAGACTTTATGTGACACTTTGATGCTGGAGCTGCTCATGCTGCTGTTGTGGATGTATTAGCTTTACCTTTGTAGCAGAGGGTTTAATGTGACTTGTAGTGATGTGTGGCTCATGCAGCTGCAGGAATTCCCTGCTCGACAGCTCCTCTGGCATGTTGACACCAGCGTTTAGCAGACACTGACGCGTTAGCCTGCTATCATCTCAAAGGTCTGGCCCAATTATAGCTCGTAGCCTGCCAGGATGGCCTGATGAACTACCGGAGCAGCGCTGCGCTGTGAGTGCTCAGCTTTCCCAGAGCTGTCGGTGTTATGCCGTATAATGCCGTTCCCCAGCGATGCTCCTCTGGAAGGAGCTGGTGATGCCTCCTCTCTCTTCAAAGTCTTTCTCTCGTTCTCCATTTTCTGACGGGGACACACAAAGCAGCAGCGTGGAGGAGCAGAGGTCACCTCTACATGACTGTAATTGGATGAGGGCCCTAACAGGCTGCCTTGCCTCTTGGGGGTGTGTGGTGAGAAGGGTCGAGATGCGTGTGTTGAGTATATAAGCGAGGGGCGTCAGTGTGTGTTTGTGTGCACACTCTGGTGAAACCATGCATGAACATATAAGCTTCTCTGTATGTGTCCCTGATAAGGCCTCCCCCTCGCTCGCTCCGCTCAGGGAGCTAATTGTTCAGATTGAGCGCAAGGACAACCCCCCGATGAAGCCGGCCTTCAATTCAACTCCGTTCATCTGAATATCTAAATGGGTGTCCCTGCAAATCTGCTGGTGAGCCCCAGATTTGCTCACAAGGTCGAGTCCTGGTGGTAGACCCCGCCTCTCTGTGCTGGAGCGTTGTGTTTCTTGGCGACTCTAGAAACCTAGTGTTGCTCTTTTTTCATCAGCAGATGGACAGAGGTCACAAATTATGAATCCCTCTGCATAATTTACAAGAACATCACCGCTGCTGCAGATGTAAATGTGAAACCTGTGGTGTTACTATTCCAGGCTCCAGTGTGTGCACAAGCAGCTGCTTGTAGCTGCGATGCCAGCGAGGTGATGATCCATGTGCTGCATTATCTAGACTCCTTCGGGGGAGTGCATTAGGCGCTGCTTATCAATTGGCTTTGCTGCTCAGTGACGAGCCATCCATTCTGCAGCCGTCTCGCTTTGATGCGGCTCCACAGATCCATAAATTACACACATACACAAAATAGAGAATAAAGTGGCATTTAATGCTTGACTGATTTAAGAGCTACAACAGGCTGTGCACTGTGATTTATATGTTAGCATGATCCAGTACAAAGGCAGACATCCAGGAGTGTAGGGAGTAAGGAGGAGAATGTGGCGTGCAGCAGATAATGGCACAGATTAGTATGTTGTCAGGACAGTGAGAGTGACTCCCTCTGAGGTGAAAGTCCCACCAACCTGACTGATACACTGCAAACTACATCTGTGCCTTAGAAACCTCCCAGGACACAATCCAGCTGAGTCCATGTCCATCCTGTGTGGAGACTGTCAACAACATCTTCACCATTTTTGAAAACTGTTACAAGACATTTGGATTTTCTGGGATATCAGGATGAGGGATGGGTATCGTTAGGATTTTTATGAATCCGGTTTCGGTTCTGATTATTGATTCTGGTTCCTAACGATTCCTTATTTCGATTCCAACAACAAAACACAGGAAGCTAAATGTATATTTACGTTCGTACATATTTCTATCCACGTTTCCCGCTCTCTCTACTAAAATGAAGCCACCCATTCGTCCATTTCCTGTTGTCATGCGGGGTCATGTGACGTGTTAGATATGTAACAGACAGGTCCTGGCAGATATCTAAAGTCTGTTTGCAGCCGTTGTGTAAAATGAGCGCATCTAGAAACCGATAAGTGGAACCGAAATGATTATTTTTTATGGGTACCAGGTGCTCACTAGATTTCATTTAATTTCGATACCCAACCCTGATCAAGATCTGATCCGTGGCTTTTCAATAATGTGGCAGCAAAGGCAACAAAAACAAACCAACAATACAGATGAAGCAATAACCTAACCTAAGTCTTTGACATGTGTTTTTAATCTGAAGCTCAAGCTAAACAAAGTCACTGTGCTAATGTGTTTCATCAAATCTCAAATGTACCCATCAGCCTGCCTCTTTTATTCACTATCCACCACCTATGAAGTAGAGGAGCCTCAGATCACTTGTAAAAACCTTTAAGTTTAGGCCACTGTTCATAGAGTGTTTGGCCCCGCCCACTGTGCCTCCACAATCAAATATAACTGGTTGATAAGCAGCACTAACAGTTGTTGATGTGTATATTGAACCTGTGTCTCAAACAAAGTTGAACAGGCCGCAGGCGGCAGCAGCAGCTGTTAATGCAACAAACACAACAATTCTTCAAATTAAACAAATCAGTCAGACATGGACGTGTCCTCGGCTGCAGGCTGGCGGAGACACAAGGACGCTGGAGCTCGCCACTTGTTAAACACACACAGCTGATGCAGCCACACACTCCATCACTACAACTCACCACATTTAACCAAAAGATCCAGGTTGGGGGATTTGATCATCCTGCTGTAATGAACACAGGTGGTGGAGACGTGCACTGAGGAGGCTTTGTACAGAAACTATGAATATGACTGGACTGGTTCCTGGGGAAACACCAGATCTGCACAGATCCTACTTAACACCTGATAAGTCGTATTTGATGGGTACACTGAGAAACCCTTTGTGCAGGATTTGCTCTTTGAAGGTTCCTGCTACTTGTATTCATATGACGTGGGGCTGAGCAGGCGTGACATCGTTCTGAAATGAAGCCGGTCAGAGATGATCCTCCCCTCTCTCACCTGTAATATTGCAAAAGGCCACATCTCCTCTTTACGCTCAAACACCAGGGACGACTTTGATCGTCCGGGGCAACAGTTGCTAAGGAGGAGACGTCCTCTCACTCTCCATCAAACACCTGACACTGTGTTTTCTGGAGCTGCATGTGTGAATGCTGCTGATTGAGCTGCTACTGTATCAGTGAATCCAAATGTATTACAGTCATAGTAATATCCTGTGGACTGTTGTTTTCCACTCCTTCAGTCTTTTGATTATCAACACACCTGCCTCTCTTTGGTGTTTATTATCTATTTTGCTGAGGATCAACCAGCTCATGCAGCTGTAATGATAAGGAGTGTTCACGGTGGCTGTTGAGGAAAGCCGAGCTGCTCTGTCTATTTTATTTGTGCTGTGATGCTCCACCGTGACCAAGTGTCAGCATCCTTGGTCTGAGCCTCTCCTTTGAACGGGCAGGGTGCAGGAATGTGACGCTCGTGGCTGCACAAAATGTTTCCTGACGTCTTCAGGAGCGAACAGAGCTGAGTGAAGTCCTGGATATTGCAGCTCTTCAGTCTCCTGTAGTGGATCAGGCTTGTTTGTGAACACCACAGAAGAAAAATAACACTTTCAGGTGCATTTGGGAGTTGTAGGACCTGCTGTTATTCACCAGGAGAAATAAATTGCTTTGTTTTTTTCCTGCAGCGAGGAGGTAGAGGAACACTGAAACTGTCCAGTGACAACCTGACAGAAACAAAACTACTCACAAAATGTTTTATTTTTGAAGAATATAACCCTCTACAAACCAGGGGCTCTGCTGTCAATCATCTTCAGGCAGGATGCTGAGGATGTCTTTCAGTTTCTGGCTTTGCTGACTGACAGTAAACGGGAGAATACAATAAATTCAAATGGTTTATTTGCACATCTTTCATACATCTCAGTTTTAAGATAAAGCACTCGGCTAAGATGCTCTTCAGGACAAGAGGCAGTTTGATCCATTACCTGGAAAATGACCTGCTCTGGAGGTTTCGTTGGCAGAGGGCGGGACTTTATCCTGGTGATGTACCCTCGTAGAAATTAAACCATCATCGAGACACTTAAAACCCAGGATTAAACCTGAGATTAACTCGCCAACCTCAAATCTGGTCATCTACCTATGACTGCATCTCTGTATAGGCTCCTCCCCTTTTATCATTGATTTATTTATTTGTTTACTCTGCCTGGTGTTACCCAATGAACAAAGTTAGATTTTTATTCCCATCACAGGATGTGTAAAATCCTGTGATATCTCTGTCTCTTGTGAATGTTGACAGGAAGTGTTAGCATCATTAGCTGGATACTGCTGCTTGTACAGAGGACTGTGCTCTCTGGGTGCTTCCTAGTTTTGTTTTTCCCCTTGATGCTCTGTGTAAATAATAATCACCTGTTTTGTGTTTTGATGAAAATTGTTCAATGGAAATAAAATATTGGATGATGGAGCCAACAGTTTGCCTGCTATGGTCTCCAGATTGATGACTTTATGATGAACAGACCGTCTGTAGCTCCCAGTAAAGAACCAGTGCAGGTGTGTTTGTGTTCAGTTGGTTCAGACTCACCATCTTTGGATTATCTCAGTGTAATCTGCATTTCCCCTCCAGTCAGGGGGCCTCCATTGCTCATTATCCTCCCCTCTTTTTGCCCCTGTGTAACTGACTAATCAGGAAAACTGCCATTAAAATAAAAACCAACTATTATTAACTCCGGCACTTTGCAATCACACTCTAATTTTCTCTGTAATAAATGAGTGTGGGCACTGCAGAATATCCGTGCTATCCTCCAGAGCTGGTGAGTAATAGGAGGACTGGGAGTCCAGGTAAACACTCCTTAAGGTAAAAGACTGCATGCAAATCAGTCAGTAAGCTCATTACCTGCTACAGATTTTTATTGATCGTCAGCGAAATCCAACAGAAAAGAAAGGACACAAGTTGTTTTTACCAAAGGATGAAGGCTTGTTGTTCTCCCTCCTCTTCTCCCCTGACATGTGAATCATACTCGTGTTACAAGAAGGCATCTCACTCCCCAACACCAGGATCTGAGGGCCCAATTAATATTCAATGCAAATATTACTATCTGGTATCATAGCAACAAGGGCCACTGTGAGTCCACTGCTTGTGTAAAGCTGCTGGAGAGTTTTTTTGTTTTTGCAGGGAGAGGGAAGAGACACACACAAACACACACAGCGCTCAAAGGGCAGCGTACTCCTGAAAAGGTTCAGCCCTTTCAATACCACCATTAAATATAGCTGCAGTCTCCCCCGCACACACGACGCGTGGCTGAATTATGAGCTAATTAAAGGATTTGTGGTGTATACAGTACCCTCCAGGCACAGTAATTAGAAGCAGCGCTGCCACTTAGTTTTAGTTAAGGTGTCATTTTTAACAGGAAAGATTTAAATCGAGCCGAGCTCCGTGATTTATGGGTAAAAATGTCTGTTGTGATCGCAGTGGTGGGATTGCATTTTCCAGTGTTAAACTTTTGAGACACATCCCCACTAACCAGGGTCTTGATGTATCGTCCTCTGAATATAGATGGAGTTTGCTGGTTTGGGATCAGCCTCAGACTGATGAATCAGATGGTATTTTTGATCAGCGGTTTCATCTGCCTCACAGCGCTCAGCTCAGATGAAACAGACTTTTGTTCCTCTGCGAAGAATCCATCTGAATTTCATCCTGATGAGAAATGAAGACGTGTTTGGTCACACTGTGTGCGGTGCAGATTGGAGCTTCGGTCCACAGCCCCGGCTCTGAATCTCCAATTAAATGCAAAGCATCATTTCCGGCATCATCAGCAACATCGGGCTGGAGAGTGGATTTAAACACACCACACTGACCCAAACAGACACCCAGCAATAAGTCTAAAATTAGTTTCTTCCTCTCAAGCAGCAGCGAGGAAGATAAAGATGCAGCCTCCCTCCTGCTGAGCCTCAAACATTAATTTTATTTCCTAATTTACCCCCTATTGTGTCTCTGAATACATCCTTAGCTGTTCCACTCTGCAGATGTTGCTGTGTCAAAAGTAATTTGCTGGAGCTGGCTCAAGAAATATAAAAAACAGGAGACGTGATGACGAGGTGTGAGGAGGTTGTTTCATAAATTCAGGTTTGCTTTTCCTCCTCCGACAACAGGACCCACTGCGCCTCGTGGGTTTTATTTGAGTGCTGACACAGCAATCTGACATATGTTTAATGATTCACAACATGCAGGCCACTGTGTGCGGCCCATATGTGAGCGTCACGGTCCCTCTCGTGACATGTTTGCACATATTGTAAGATCCAAATAAGTGTGTGTGGGTTTGTGCCAGTGACGTCATCATGGAAAATGGTTATTAATAATGGTTATATTTATCCACGGTTATACTACGAAGTTTTTTCCGTTTAACTTCACCAGTTTTGGATTATTTATATTCAAAATCGCTGAGTTTTCAAATTGTGAGAAGAGACGCGCAGTGATGCAGCAGCTGAGCCTCACCGTGGATTGTACAGTGACTCGGCTAACTGTGCTAGCATGCTATGCAGTCAGACCGTATTGGTGTCTCTCTGTATGTCGCTATTAAAATGTTCAAACACGTTTGCTATATGAACTAAATTCCCATCGTTTAGCTGATGTACTTCTCCTACAGTGTTTTTTGTCAACAACAGTATAACGTGTTTCTTGTGCTGTGGGTGAGGCAGCAGTTCGCCTGCCTCGCGGTAGGGGGCAGTAGTGAGCACATGGACCCTTCACGCGACTCCTCGGCTGCAGAATAAGTGACAGTAAGCTACGATCTACAGTTAGCAAGTCAGGTGCAGATAATCCGTTTAAGTTAGGTAGAGGTAAGACCATAATAACGTTTTTTAATTAACTGTGCTTTTTTGTGTGCTGCAGTTTGTTTGTGTAAAGATGCTGATATGAGATTTTAAACATAACCCGCCACTCAAATGGTGAAAAGCTGCTCTGTAGGGTTCATGTGTTTGTAAATCTGACAGTGATGAAGTCAGTGCCTCACGAGCCATGACCCTCACTGGTTTGTGCATATATAGCAACTATAACTATCCTGTCATTATAATTTCTCCAGTGTAACTCCACTCACTGTTATGACAGAAGCGCCATAAATATATATTTTATTACCTTCATCTCCCCAGAAGCTATCAATCACTCATCATTGCGCTGGACATAACCCTCAACACACCGCTGCCATTATAGTATTTCAGCTAACGTCCTCCCCCATGAATAATTGAAAGAAATTGAAGCTTGAACCCGAGCCTGAGGCAGAACGGGCATTTTTGTTTTGATCTGCCAGGGTCTTTTTGAGATTGCTGCATTGGCAGGCTCTTCAGTGTTATTGGCAGAGGGATATCAGCGGGGATGCTGAAGACTGCGAGCAACTTGTGCTGTTACAACACAACACGAGGTGAGAGGGTGCTGTGTCCATCCCACTGCCTCATTAAAAACCAGCGTACACTCCTTTCATGTTGTCTTCTGCCTCAGTGCGGTCAAAGAGGCTCTGCAATAATGGAGCGCCTGCCTCATAATTGATGTCTATATGTGATAGCGGTTGCCCTCCAGCACTCCATACTGAGTTTATTGGTCATCATAAACTGCCATCACATGGGGTATTAATGTGACAGCATGTATCGCTCTCATCCTCACCGCTCTCCTCTTCTTCTCCATCAGGGAAGGGGAGATTCTTCCGCTTCCGTCTCCCAGCCTTACCTCTCCTGGGCATCAGCAAGCAGTCCCTGCCCCAG
>OOFC01035138.1:0-11475 GCA_900323345.1 Pseudochromis fuscus | reverse complement strand
ACACCACCCGCCTCTAACAGCCCTGTCCACAGCCCTGTCCACAGCTCTATCCACAGCTCTGTCCACAGCTCTGTCCACAGCTCAGTCCACAGCTCAGTCCACAGCTCTGTCCACAGCTCTGTCCACAGCTCTGTCCACAGCTCAGTCCACAGCTCTGTCCACAGCTCTGTCCACAGCTCTGTCCACAGCTCTGTCCACAGCTCTGTCCACAGCTCAGTCCACAGCCCTGTCCACAGCTCTGTCCACAGCTCTGTCCACAGCTCAGTCCACAGCCCTGTCCACAGCTCTGTCCACAGCTCAGTCCACAGCTCAGTCCACAGCTCAGTCCACAGCTCCTTCCAGCTGGTTGTTCATGACTGGGATGTGAAAGCTCTGGTGTCACCACAGAAAAACAAAAACCTCCAGTTTCGCTGCTTTAGCGTGAAGACGCTTTGTTAACAACCTGCACAGTGACAGTCACGATCTGTGAAGAATTCACGGGGTACGTTGAGTCTCCAGTGAAATATATATTCATATACCTTCAAACTATTCACTGCTGAAGGTCTTCAGGAGCTGTTTTTAGGCAGAGAGAGAAAGAGCTGAAGAGAAGATTGTGTGGATGTAATTATCAGAGCCGCCCTCAGTGGGGAATTCAAGCTGCTGCCGTACAAGTGAAGTGAAGGCAGGAGAGAGGAGGATGCTCAGAGATAGGTGGTGGTGTTAACAGGATTACTGATGTAGTGATTTGTTAGTTTATATATTTGCAGTGTAATGGGAGAACAGCACATACGTTATATAAACTAATGACTGAATACATCATAGAAGTGATTGGTTAGCAGCAGGGAGTCCACAGCTTTAATGATGGCACAGATGTAGAAAGGGGAAGACCGACAGAGGTGTTAAAGGAAGGAGCTCGGCAGGAGAGGATTGGGGGAAAAAGAGAGAAAAGGTTAGAGAGGATGAGGAGGAGGAGGGGGAGGGGAGAGGAAGCATGAATAATCCATTGGAGAATCACGACAGGATTAAGACAAGGTGGGAGCCAAAAATATCCTCGGCCAAGACAGCTTGGCGCAATAACGCTGCAACGGAGACAACACGACAGCAGCCACTCCTGCTGCCAGCCTCCGTCAGCTCAGGAAGGAGAGCGCTCGGCTGGGGGTGGAGGGAGATTACAAGAGCTGCCACGACTGTAACATCAGTGGTGGACGGTATCAGACGCTCACACACCCAGAAAAACAGCAAACAGTGAGAAACCTTCAAACTGGAGGCCGACTACAGAGTCACCTGTCACCTGTTTAGCTTTACAGGTCAAGGTCGGTGAACCCAGCGTCAGCAGCATCACGACACTCCTCAACAGCAGGTTGTAATGAATCATCCCCATGACGGTCCCAACTCTGCATTACAGACACTAATCAAAGATCCTAACATTGTTTGTCTTCTACCAGGCAGGAAGTACCGCCTCCAACTCAGGATTGGCTCAAGCCAGAACCAATCCACCTCCCGGGACCAGTGGGGACTGCACCTGGACCGGCATCATAAGAGCAGGATGATAATGGTGTGAATGTCAGACTGATGGCTTCCATTTAAAAGACATGAAAATCATAAATAAATACAATACAAGAGGAGAGGGGCTGGGGTTTGTGTTGAGTGTGGAGTCAGGAGAGACTAGAAATCCAGATAAACCATGTTCTCTTGTAAAGCATTGGACACTGAAATGATGTCAGGCCTGTGGTGGCGTAGGAGGAGAGCTTCTCCACAGTTTGTCACCTAACGGGTGAAAACTTGGATCTGCTCTGGTCGTCCTTTGGTGAGTGGTGCTGGAGGTGGGCTTCATCCTCCAGGACCACCGATTGGGCAGATGTCCAATAGTTGTTAGGATACCTCTGTTTGGACCAAAGTGTTGTTCACAGGACCATGCTGCTAGCAGGGCTACAGAAACAGGCCTTTCTGTCCCTGGGTTAAAACCGTGAATATTTCACCGACTGTGATCCAGCTGGACATGTTGGGGACCAGTAATCACATATCTCCACCTCTGCTATGTCCACTTTAGCCATGGGTTTTGTAAGTCTGGCTTTAAATGAACATGCTGCAGTGCCCTTTTGAAATGCTCTCAAATGAAAGATAATTGTGAGGTAACACCATCTAAAAACTCTGCCCTTTGTGAGACAGAACCAGTTTCCTGTGAGGCCAACAAATCTGCATCTGTCACAACAGAAGCACCGTTCGAGCCGCTAAGACTCATTACACCGGCAGAGGACTCACCAGGAACATGTGTCGCAGTGCTGCCGTCACATCTCCCTTCACCAGAAACACTTCCCATCATCCCTGCTGCTCAAATCTTCTCAAATTCAAATGAGGGCTTACTTCCTGTTCTGCCTGCATCCTCTTCCCCCCGAACATCTTTATTCTCCCCTTGATTCCCTCTCTGTCACTGCCGTCAAACCAGGTTAAATCTTCCTGCTGCTCAGTGAGAGGCCTAGATCAGCAAAGCAGAGTTCACGCTCTGCCAACAGAAAAACAAGCAACACAAAGTCACAGATTGTAACTTCCTGTTTGGCCGGCGTGTGCAGAGCTGCACACTGTACACGTCTGGTAAATACATGAAGCACAGGAATGTTTGTTGAGGTGTAAGAAGAAGACAACGATCTGTTCCTCCGTCATCTGTGGGCGCTACCATGCCGACCATGATGTCCTCAGAGAGGGACGACTTCCTGTGATTGACAGTGATTGTTGGATGCTGGACAAGAAAAGCATTAAGACTGGAACAGCACTTACAATTCAAACATCAAACTCGATCCGCTTCCACTCGTCTATTCACACGACACACAAACAGCATCAAACACTTGACGGCACTGTCATCTCATCATCACAGTGGATCTTTGCTGCACCTGCTTCTCAACATGGACGCCAGCTCAGCCACAGTCCAGGAAACTCCCTCCACCTCCACTGGTACCGCACTGTTTTTACGAAGAGCACAGACTGACGGAGCGAACAGCTCGCAACACTTGAAGAGGCAGAGCAGCAGGTTTAAGAGGCTGTTCCTCGGACCTGACGCCCGGGGATGGAGGTGAGGATGCAGGGATGAACCCGTCAGGCTCAGCACCAGTCTGCACACAGCTGCTTTAAATCTGCTCCAAGGTTCATCCCTCATCTGAAGTCACACTGACAGCAAACAGCGTGTTCAGCCTGTACCGTGTTTGCTAACGACAGAGCTAACGTTAGCATCGAAGGTTCATGTGAGAGCTATGCTGTTGTTAGGTTGTTATGTGGAGTGTTGTTAGCTGGAGACAGACTCTTCCTCCTCTGTACGTCTCTAACTGACAGAAATCAGATTTACAAGGAGGACCAGTCTTCATTTAACATTTAGCTGATGTAGCTGCTCCAATAATAAAAGGCTAGCTTTGACCCCGAGCGGCTGCCCTCTGTGATGTAACTGTATAAAACCATGTTGTTGAAGTGAGAGCTGTTCACTCTGTCACACAGTATAAGGCTCAGACTTTGGTAAAACACACTCATCACAAAGCTTCTTAATATTTCTACTAACTGCTGCTGGATGGGAGTCACATGACCAGAGGATTTCTACTGGGAGTGGTTGTTGTTCTGGATGCTCCATGGTACGAAGACCCTCACACAGCACAGACCTACAGCTGTGACCTCAAGTGACCTCAAGTGAATGATGAGGTCACCTGAAGACAGACAGATGGAGACAGCGGGCGAAGCAAACAGCACAGAATAAACCTTTAAGTTGAACTAAAATAACACTTTGACTGTGAGCTGCTGAACCAGGAGCCAGTAAATACCAGCTGTGATGAATGGGGCCAACAGGAGCCTGTTTCTGGGGCTCGGTCTCCTGACGTACAAGATAGATGAGTTACAATAACACAGCAATTCGTCCTCTGAGGCTGCGCTTGAAACAGATTTTCCATGTAGATTATTCAACAAGCAAGGAGGTGATTGCATAATTGTATTGCCCTGTGTGGTGGAGATCTTGTGCTGTCCCTGGTTGTACAAACTGAAAATGTGCTGGTGCATGGTGAAAGGGAACGGCGAGCCCTCCAGTCCACTCAGCGACCGGCCGCCACAGCGTCGGTCTCATTCATTCTGTTTCCTGTGTGAGCATCATGGAGAGGATCCTGCTGCAGCCGCACCTTCAACTTCCTGTCTGCAGCCAGCCTGTGGTCTCAGCTGTGATGTCACAGTGTGATGTCACAGTGTGATGTCACAGTGTGACGTACTAACAGCGTACTGCACACAGATACACACAGATACATGGAGTCAGGTGAACAAGTGGATCAATACATCAAAGCTTCAGGGCAGAGTGACGCCTCTTATGGTCAACACACTCATGGAGAAGACAAAGCAGCGACGTCCTGATCTGTGACGTGTCCTTCTGTGTAGTTTATGTGGAGCTAAAGCCACAAGTTCAGGCAGAAACAGCTTCATCAATAATTATTATTATTATTGGTTCTTTATTTTCAAGTGGGAATATTTTGGGGTTAGCTTCAAAAATGACCATCCTCAGCAGGAACCTGTGCTATTAAAGTTGTTAAATGGGAACCAGTATGAACAATGTAGTCATTAAATAATCACCCACATGATAAAACTGATTATTAATAACTAACTAATTTATTGGTCTTTCAGCAGTAAAAATGGACGATCTGTTTCTAATCATTTTAGTTTCGTTATTACTTTTTAAAATTTTACATTGAAAACAAAAACATAATGAAAACCAATGTATGAATTAATTTCAAATATTTGACTTTAAAACTAACAAGCAGCCCGTTGGCTCGGTTCCTACTGGTTCCCAGTAAAAAGGCTTTGGGGCTGAGACAGGCAGACAGGAAGCATCCAGCTGCTTTGGCTGTTTCTTCACAATAAGACCAAAGTAAAGAATGACACCAGACTGATCCAGACCAGTTTCAAGCTGCAGGTTTCACATGCTGGTCCAGTGCCCATCATAAGACTGGAGCTGTCACACATCAGACTGGGAGTTTTTTACAGTGCCATTGAAGTAGGTATCAGCCAAACCAGACGGCCTTTGGGAATTACACCAATTGTACAAAATCTGCAAAGTGGTGAATGTGGCCAGGATACACAAATCGCTCTGTGGTGATCAGTAATGGCAGAGTCCAGACAGTAAGAAGACACCAATTAGAAACCAGCTTCCAGAAGCTAAATATTGATTCTTTGCTGCGAAGCTTGGCCTGCTGTATAACAAAGTGCTATAGATGTATATCGCCACGTACTTAGTTTCTAGTCGTTAAAATACTAACCTAGGTTTTTGTTAACAGTGACAATACACAGGCCGACAGACTGACCCCAGGTTCGACACAGGGCTGAGGAGGGATGACCAGGTCTTTCTTTCAATGTAGAGACTATAAAGGAGCCAGGACACACAAACAAACCATGACATGGTGGCCACAGTTTCCCATATAAAAAGGTGAATCATCAACAAACATTGACACTGCAGTGTGCAAGGAATAAGATCTAGTATACAGGTAACATTCCACTGTTTATTACTGGCCTACTGGGTTCAACTTTTTTCCCTTTTTATTACTTTTGTTATGAAAATTCTGTCGTTAAAAAATCTTTCTATATGATATTTTTTCTTAGAAAATATAGAAAAAGAGTAATTTACATGTATTGTACACATGGAATATCCTCTGGCTTTAGTCTGGGAACAGATGTGACTGGTTTTGTTCTTTTGCAGCACATGGTGTTTTACAGAATATGCATCGAAACAACAAACAGAAGTCACTACAGCGTAGCAAAAATAATCCAGATTTAAAATGAATACGCAGACTTCATACAGAAAAATCAAATACATGCATACATACAATACAGTGCCATGCAAACACAGTCCATTTTGGGAAGTAAATAATTTCAAGATTTGCATTTCTTTCCCATTTTTCAAACATTTCATGCCTTCTCGCTGTACATGTCGTGGCTTTTACAGGTTGTGAAGTAGCTCGACCGAATCTTTAACTCCAGAAACTCTGTTCAGCGTAAAGTAAGACAAGGACAAGTTGTTCTTCCACATCTGTCTGCCATCGTTCACCAACATTAATTCACACAGGACACGGGGTTTATTGTGTTTTTGATAACTAGTGATTCATCACTTCACTCCCTCAATGCACATTTCACACATTGGACATTTGGTCCAACGTGAACGTCCTAACGTCCACTCCAGCTGCTGATCAGCTGCTCGGTGTGAGAGCAGTTCAGCGTCTTCTACAGAAAGCAGGACGGCAGTGTCCTCAATGACAGCAGCAGCAGCAGCAGCAGCAGCCTCCTGAGGAGGTATTGAGCAGCCTCTAATCAGCAGCATCTTGCTCACATCTGCAGCCACCAGCTCAGACCTGGCTGCCAGAGGTCAGGGAGAGATGGTATCTGTCGGAGCTGCTGACCTTCAGCGTGTTTGTTTTGGGAGCAGATTGCTATCGGGGCTTGGCAGACGAAGATAATAATGTTTACCTTTAGCGGGAGACGGCAGCCATGTTGGACTCTGAATATTGAAGAAGGGTTATTTGCAAAGGATAACTCAATTTGTTTTTGATGGGATGTCATTAAGTATTAGGGCAAAGTAAGATGAGCTCCAGACCTGCAGGTGGCAGTCATGCTCCTCACTCCTGCAAAGTTCCCAATAGAGAGTCGAAGCTCTGACATCACTTCCTGGCTAGTTCCACTGGACACAATCTCCTCTTTGAGTTTGTTGAAGTGAAGCATTTCCTTGGTTTATGTTTCAGATCGATGTGCGACTGTTAAAGTCCTCCTCCATCTGCACAAACAGCCAACAACACTCTGGACTTTGGAGAAATGCTGTTTTCTGATTTCTGGAGCCAAACCTGAAGCTCTGTGTTTCACTTCGACTCTCTATGAGTTCCTCACATGGTTCGGGGACACTGTGGTAAGGGTCTCGGTCTTCAGGGTAAATCCTGCTTCAGAATCAGCAGTCACAGAAACAGCAGTCCATCCAATCAGCTCCACTAACGGACCGGTTATGGTGGAGTTCTGTGAAACGTACTGAGACTTTGAACAGAAATGTGTCAAACTAAATGTGTCTGTACACTATGTGGCACCACTGCTGCACTGAGTCACACTCAGACCTCCCAGGTTTAGTGACGTTAAGCTTTTGTAAGTGGTTCACAGAGACATTCATACACTCACCCAGACTCTCCATTATTATCAATCTGCTAACAGTTCAACACGTGGACCCTCAGAGACACTCCTCACTTTTGGTTTTACTGCTTGGGTGCAGAAGCAGTTCAGGATTTACTTAAGTCGTACTCTAAGAATCAGGCTTACTGCCTTTTCAAAAGCTGTCGCCCGACAGTCACTTCTCACTTCCTCTTCATACGCTGCAGCCCACTGCAGTTCCTGCTGCCACTGCCTACGACCTCATACGACCTCTGAAAGAAAGCAGAAATGTTTTCCTCCTGCTTATATAAACCTTGACAGTTCTATTCACACGATGCAATGTGCAAGATAATTCTTCATAATGGACACAGTGTATGCCATCTGCCCAGTTCAGCTGTTCAGCTTTTTTCCATGTTACAGAAAAGCATGCGGTGTGCTTTCAGCCCACTGTTTCTCTCTTTCCACACAATTTGGTTTGGTTTGTCTTTGCTGTGATCGTGGTGTGAGGAGTAAGGTGCGTGCACAGTCGTCTTTGCACAGTTTGAATTCGTACGCTGAGTCGGTCTAACCGCTTTCATCATCTGCTCTGAGTGTCCTTGGCTTAACAGACTGCTATGCTCCTCACTCGCTTCCTCTGAGATGAAGGTAGAATTGCTAATATTCAAATGGACGACCATACAGTGCGATAAGGACGTACTTACAGATTTTTAGCAAGCATACGTTCTGGTAACTAACTCGATTTTATACACCAAATAGTTGGGAAAGAGCCTTGGAACCATGAGCATGTTGCAGTTTGTGCAAATGAGATACACTGTCCAGACTGAAGGACTGAATGACCGACCAGTGGGGCTGCGCTCGACTCGGCCAGCTTAGCTGCTATTGGTTGGGAGTGACGAGTGCCCACTCCTCAGGGGACATCCCGGACTCCCCTGCACCTCAGGAGGTACCTCAGCCTCTGAGACCACCTCGGATCCACCAGTAACCATAGATATTGACGACTAAAGTTACAAACTACTCAGACGTTTGTCACATGATCAGGATTCTCCCTGACTTCAATGCACTCTATCTCCTCCCTCTCCCTCTCCCGCTCCCTCTCCCGCTCCCTCTCCCTCTCCCGCTCTTTCCGTTTGGCCCGTTTCTTTTTCTTGTGTCTCTTTTTGGACGGCGGGAAGAAGGTGAGGAAGACGGGCAGGATGACGAAGCAGTGCAGGACGGTGCAGCCCGCGGTGAGGAGGGAGCACTTGAACAGTGTGTAGGTCAGATTGGAAGGCACAAACACCAGGGGCATGATCCCGATCACAAAGCAGGAAGTGTTCTGCAGGATGGCCGCCCCGTGCTCCTCCAGTGCCAACTTGATGCACTGCGTCCTCGTGTGCTCGGTGGCCAGCACAAAAGTGTACAGGTGTGGTGCACAGTGATCCATGGCGAAGTTGAGGGTATAAATAAGGCACAGGATTGAGATGCTGTCCATGCCGACGTTCCAGAGGGTCATCAAACCCAAGACGCCCAGCTCCACGGACGTAACCGTCAGGATGAGCCAGAAGTTCCCCAGGGGGTTGATGACCAGGAAGAAAGTGAGGATGAGGATGGTGAGTACGCTGAAGCCTGAGGTCAGGATGGGCGAGATGACAGAGGAGCTGTAGCGGTCCATGAACACAAACGTGGGATTGAAGGCAATGAATTTGATGCTGTTGATCAGCATCAAGGGACGAAGCTTTTCCAGAAGCTCCACCACCTCTTCGCGCTTCTTCTCTGTGGTCCGCGCCACCAAGTACATCCTCGAGGCAATAATGTCATAGTCATCCGTCTCGCGGTTCTTGGAGAATATGATGTCCTCGGTGAAGTGCTGGTACTCCGGGCTGCGCAGGAAGGACCCTTTTAGGATGGTGATGAAGTCGCCTTTAGTCGACGCGCTCACATTCACCACCCGCAGGTAGTGGAAGAAGTTGTCCATCCAGGAGATCTTGTTGAAGCCGTGACTCAGGGTCTTCAGGTGCTCCTGCACCGTGGAGTTCCAGTACTCAATGGGCTCGTAAATGTAGAACCCAATCACAGGGCTGTAGTTACTGAAGTATTTCTGCTGGGTCAGAGCGTACGAAACGCTCGGAGAGTTACTCGCCAGCAGGTTCACGATATTCGATCCATCACTGATTTGTAAACATCCCATGAATGAAAAAGAGGCGTAGATGAGATACAGAATGACCACAAAGGGTTTGACGTAGGTGTTGGTAATCCACTCTGTGTAGTGCTCTCGCAGGAAGTGCTGGATGAAGTGGTTCTGGTACGGGACGCTGTCGTGGTGCGTGGACAGGTCATGGCCGTCGCTCATCATGGTTTTAAACCACGTGGGCTGGCGGTCCAGGTACTCCACTGAGGGGATTTTACAGCAGAAAACACTGTGGTAGCGGTTCTGCTCCAGCTGTCCGGCAAACACCAGGCAGGAGCCGTAGAAAGAGAAAACGTAGAAGTAGTTGACCAGGATGGCCACGCACATGCTCTGGCAGAAGATTTTCACAGACTCGATGTTGGTGAAGGGGCTCGCTCCCATGCCAAAGGTGATGATGTAGAGCGAGCTGGTCATGGTGTAGCACACCATCACGTCAGCAAAAGCGTCCGCCACGCGCTCCTTGAACGGCAGGTTTTCCCTGGTCCTCCTCCAGCCCGCCAGCAGCTCGAACACCCCTTTGGTCCCATGTCCTAGAAGACAACAGAAGGAGGGTTAGCTGAATCTGGAGGCGTCTCTGCACATCACTACATCCTGGGTGTTTGAATGCTCTCACTTGTGTGATTGTGTCACATCGGAATCACAACACAGCAAAGTTTTTTTAAAGTATTGTGTAAATCAGCGGCACAGAGAAATGATTTCTTTCAAGATTTTTGTGAAATTGTGACAACTGCTTGAAAAAGGTCTGAAGAACTTACAGCATAGGGATGTATGTGTGTATTAACATGTGTGAGCATCAAGGACGGTCCAACAGTGATCCTGACAAGCAGCTTAACACCGCGCTCAATTCCACATGTAGGAAGTTTACAACTGATTTTATAAACTTATAACAAGTTTAGTTCAGCACAACACAACAGGTACTGCACCATGGTCTGCCTCACATCGCTGGAAAGTCCATCATCACTAATAACACTCATTTTATCTGTCGTCCCATTAAAAGGGAAAAACAAGAAGAAGAACAGCATCAGATACAGGAAGAGGAATAAAAAGCAGATAAAACATGTGAACGAACAAGACGTTACATTACACTACATTACATTACATTACATTACACTACATTACACTACATTACAATACATTACATTACACTACATTACATTACATGACATTACACTACATTACATTACATTACATTACACTACATTACAATACATTACATTACACTACATTACACTACATTACATTACATTACATACCATACAAGTACAGTGTTCAGTGCATCTAAATACTAAAGTGCAATTAGTTAGTGCTTCTGTGCAGTCACTACTAAAACACACAAAAACAGCAACACACACACACACACACACACACACACCCAGTTATGCAGCAGGTTAAGATATGACTAATGTTGACATCTTTGTGCAGCCACTCCTGAAGCTGTTCTGAAATAAGACACAGGTGGCGTTGTCCCTGACCACCTCTGGCAGAGTGTCCCAGCCTGTACAACAGGTTTGGAGAAATCCTAACCTGGACCTCACAGTCCCCCCTCGTTATGGATCTAGTGCTGCTCTCACATTTCTTTTTGGATAAACTCTCCCAAAGGTGGTGGAGCAGAACCAGTTAAAACAGGATCCACTGGGCAACAGCTTGGAAAAGGTTTGAAGAAGCTGTTGCAGCCTCTGAAAGTTTCAGGGTCTGGGGGTTGAAATGTGGCCAACATGACCCAATGCAGTTCATCCAGTGCTAGCTCCTGCTAATGCTCTGGGTGTGAGTGGTCTGGAGGGAATCGTTGAACTGTCCTTCACTAACACAGCAGCTGTTTCCACATCCAGCTCCATCCACCTGTCTGCAGACACACCACAGGGATGACTCCTCATCACTTCATCACGTCAGTGTTTGGTTGGATATGTCTGATGTTTAGCCACCAAACAAACACTGAGGAGTCCGATTTTTAAACCGCTGCTGTGAAGACATTTTAAAATATCAAAGGTGAACATCCAGGGTTGTGCAGCGTCGTCTGTGCCGTGCATCAGTAACCAGCCTCTGTCCAAGTCTGTCTGCAGCAGGTCCATTCATGTCAGTGTGAGCTGAGGGATTGTCACCAGTCAGAAATGTAGACATGAACACACAGCGTTCAGAGGAATATGCAAAGTCATAGTGCAAAACCCTCCCCCACCGCCGCCGCCCACACTCA
Source organism: Pseudochromis fuscus (assembly GCA_900323345.1). NCBI lineage: Eukaryota > Metazoa > Chordata > Actinopteri > Pseudochromidae > Pseudochromis > Pseudochromis fuscus. The sequence goes on along the minus strand of OOFC01035138.1, from coordinate 1 downwards.
C
>OOFC01035136.1:9033-21130 GCA_900323345.1 Pseudochromis fuscus | reverse complement strand
CATGGTGCTCAGGGCCGTACTCGTCAACACGCGACCCGGGGAGCCACTTCGACTTCCAGCTTCAGAGAGGAACACAAAGAGAAAACACAGACAAAAAAGAGAAAGTAAAGTCAGAGTTTTATTGAGGCAGAGATCAAATTTAACAACAAAAGCTGCACAGACACATTCCCCCACTAATGTGACAATCTCCAAAAAAGAAAAGAAAAGGTGACTAAATTCGTTAACATACAAAGAGACAAGAGTAGCAGCTAATGCCATTCACTTATTGGCACTAGTTTCCAAGCATGTTTTGGCAACTACAGTAAATCTAAAGTAGGTATGTTAAAAATTATCTTAATAGCAGTACACTGATTGATGTCATTGGAAAGAGGATCCCTGGGGCTCAGAGAGCTACAATCACAAAGACTTTTATAAAAACACAATGTACCATAATGGAGAAAAAAAGCAAAACAGATACCAGTTCATTTTTTATGAAGATACACATGAATACTATTAATAAAAAGAATAATCCAAAAATGATCACATGGTCCCAATTTTGCTTCCCCCATGGTATCCTGTCTCCAAGTGCTAAGCCTGCAGTGTGTCTTATTTTATAATGACTCACATCTGTGTTAACCTGAAGACAAACAGTTGAGGAGAAGTTGTTCTGCGGGGCTGGATATTTAGTGTATAGACAAACGTTTGGGGAACAAGCTCCAGCGCTCGACACATGAAGACAAACTTAAAGTGATCTCATCGTGACTGAAGACGAGCACACAGACCAGACTCTCTCGTTCTCCCAGAGACAGACAGAAAGCTCATCTACATCCACACTCCCACCGTTAGTTACATAGGTCTGTGTCTATGTGTTAGCACCTAGCCACACAGAGATAAACAAAAAACACACTAACTGACAACAACTTGGTCACTACATGTATTGTTATAGATATAATAGCTGATCATTCACTGATGCTATATATTTATCAGGTAAAGAGAAAAATTGACTTTTGTCTTTTGGCTGAATCCAGGCACACGTAGGAGTGCAGAAACATCAGGCTCCCAAAGCAGTGTATTTAGCGTGATCATAAAACAGCCATGGTAAAAAATTTGTGGCTACAAATCCCAGCATGCCTTAGCCTCAGTGGGAGGAGCTTTAAGTGACCTTTCAACGTGCACGTGAAGAGACACGGAAGTTTGGGCAACAGAGGAAAAGGCAGTAAAGCTAAAGAGAGCAGGGTAAAAAGAAGTAGCGTTGTAATCTTACCACCGACAGGGGTAGCAGACTGAGATCCTGAGCCATAAAGCCCATTGGTTGGGAGGAGGGGGAAAGCAGGGGGAAGGAACAGCAGATTAAACCAGATGAATTATGGGTGTTAGCGCAAAAAAGCGTCATGGGATTTAGAAGACAGAGCACGATGGGAGCACATCCTGGTGTTCCATACCAAGAATGTAAGCAAAGCTGAAGCACTTTGTTGAACTAACTCCAGTAATTGAAGATGTAGCTGAGACAAACACGCACACTGAGCCAGCTGCAGATGATCGACTGGGAGAAGCAGTGCATGTTGGGACAATCAGCAAATGTACAAACCAAAGTCTGTTCACAATGACAAAAAAATGCTTGAAAGTAAATATGCCCAAAAAAAAAAATCGACATATTCGCTCTCTGTCTCACTCTCTCTGTCTCTCTCAGAGACACACACACACACGTCAGTCTTTGTTTGTCCCCTTTTCCTGTCTTTCAGTTGGTTGTTTTTGTTTGGAACCTCTGATCAGAGCCCTCGACCTATGTGTCCAGATTGGATTGGTGCACTGGATCACTATTCACTTTTACACAGGTCTCCACTTTCACTTTACAAGATAGAACAAGCTCAATTGCTTGTGTTATGATTTTTGTACACTGAAGTATCTTTGATAACTTAGATAAACAGCCAGAACCAGGCTGTAGCAGTGAAAGTTGAATGTCCACCACACCATCCTCAGTGATGAGACACAGCATGCAGGGACAAGAACACACACACACACACACACACACACACACACACACACACTCCTCTTTACACAAAACACCTTGATCAGAATGAGAGCAATAGCAGGTGGGTCACCATTCCCACTGTGGTACACAGAAAGGACGAGCACACTCTGACTCTGACACACAAACAGAATACCTGGTGTGCAATCGGATTCGTCGGAACCTGAAGGCACAAAGACATTTACATGGAGCTTATCGTCACCGTTAGGGCAACACGTTAAGAAACTCCACAACAGAGCCTGAGAAACTACAACAAGCTCACGCACACACCACTTCTGCTGCTTGAATATTTGCTAATGTTGTAACCCAGAATCTCTCTCACTCACAGCTGGGTTTGAAACATGCTCTGTGTGTGGTTGGAGTCGGGGAGGTACGTACGTTGCGACTGGGAGACCATCTTGGTGCGGCTGCGTCCTCGGGAGTCCACCTGGCTGGACATGCTGCTGGCGGTAGACAGGGGCTGTTTGGTACGTACGCGGCCTGCGTGCAAGTGGAAGGACAACCGTAAAAATACAAGACGAAAAACACACAGCTGTATTTCCAGTGCCGACACATCTAGTCACTAACTCTGGTTGCAGCCCAATGAAGACTGGAAACTAGAAGGCACTACAGCTGATTAAAAGCCACTAATACTGGAAGCTGCTGAAGTGCCAGGTCCTACACTAAACATTCACATCCAGCCAGGCACAAACACAGAGAAATACCCCAGGGATGCTTCAGCGGATTAGAAACTGGTCTCAGAAAATAAAAAATCTAAAATTGTAACAAGGCAACCCATCGTCTATAAACATTTCAAGGATTTAAGAAAAGCAGAAGCCATTTGCAGCACTTTAGAGTCAATGAATGGGTTAACAAGTGTTTCCAATAAAAAAAATATTATTATTAGTTTCAACTGAAAATGCAACCCACTTCATTAACAGCACTCACTGCGATTATTATGTGGCGTATATCTATCAAAATGCTTGATCATGAGCACTACTCAGAAGCAACCAAACACAGGATGTTGGATCTGTGGTTGGTTAAATGTAAAATGTAGAAATTCAAAGTGAAACGTTCCAACTAGAACATCCCTAAAATATGCACACAAACATCCACCTAACCGCAATCTTACCATTGTCTGACCTGGTCCCTACAGACAGACAAAGAAGGAGCATGTTGTAAATATCACATTTTACTTACTACGTGTGTAACACTGAGTCAACACATCCTGAGTATCCAAAAAAACCCTCGATAACTGAATGATGTTGTTTAATACAGGTGCAGATGGTTAGAACGCTTGCATATTAAAAAGTAAAGCAGATTAAAACTATAGTAAAGCAGAAGATGAATTTAGATGTGTTAATATTTGATTCATGATGTGATGCAACTGTGATTCAACTGAGGTTTGAGAATAAGGCTGACAGCAGGGGGCGCTGTGGCCACACACTGTCACAACTGAGTTAACATGGACTGGAATGAAGTGAGGGAAGGGGAAAAGAAAAGAGAAGAAGCAGAGTGAGATGATCTTACCATCCGTTTTATCAGAGGCATCATCTTTAGAAGCAAAGAGAGAAAGAGTGGTGGAGGAGGGAAAGGAAGAAATGACAGAAAACAAAAAAATACAGAAATGATAGAAACAAAAGGAGAAGGAATCCAAGTAAGGAAAATGAATTACAGAAAGTTGAAAGGGAAATAGGAGTTTCGTGAACGTAAAGTGTTAAGAAGAAAGTAACAAAAGTATGAAAGAAGAAAACAAGAGTAAAGGAAGAGAAGTGAAAAGGCAGAAAGAAGAGAAACAAGAGAAGAAAGGAGCACACAGTGTATTAGTAACATAACATCTGTTTACTGGAGAACCATGCAGATGTGGGGATCAACACTGAAACACAGAGAACACAGAGAACGATATTCATCTACAGAACATGCACAGAGAATATCTAACAAAACACAGTGACAGGCAAATGAGCAGGCGGCAGGAGAGGAGAGGAGAGGAGAGAGGCTGGTGCAAGCTCTGTGTGAGTGTGAAGGTCCATCCTGACACTGTAGATGTGGTGAGCTTGAATAAAGTATGGCTGACTTCTTACTTCAACCTGCCAGGAACTTTAGGAGCCCTGCCTCTGCACTGATCTGAGAGGACTCCTTGGAGTCTTCATGATTTCCTGCTGATCACATGCTGACTCACGTCTGAACTGTCTGATTGGTTAATCTCACTTGACTGACAGGGCCCTTACCCAATGAGGAGTAGGAGCCGGGGGGCAGACGGCCCGCTCCCCTGGCTTGTCCGACGTGCCGGTGCTTAGCAACTGCTGCTGCGTTTACATCCACATCGCTACGGGAACGCTGCAGGGAGGCCGACGACACCCCACCCTTTGAACCCGCAGGGACTGATTGGACAGGAGGAGTGTGTAGGAGAAGGGGATGGGAGGTGATGGGATATATATATACACAACACAATCACATGCAGGCACCATACTACACAAACACAACATCAATACGGTACAGAAAAACACAGAAAACAGCCAAACACATATACGCAGGTGTATGCGCACATGTGCGTAGAAACATAAGAACATAACAGGATGTGACCGTACGGGGCTGGACACAAGCAGATGTACATGAGAATGATGGGAAATGGTTCTGTGGGAGCTGGTGTTTCCTCAGTGTGTGTGTGTGTGTCTTCACAGGAGCGAGTGAGCATGAGATAATGTGTTGGAGAAAGGCTGTATGTGTGTCGGTCGGCCGCTGTATCTGTGTGCGTGTGCGTGAGTGTGTGCGCTTAACTCACCTCGCCCTGGAGCTGCTGACCATTTCGAAGACAGAGGCCGACTGGGGAAGAAAAAAAAAAAAAGAGGAAGAAAAGTAGGTCAGCGCAAAGAAACATAACACACACATCAAAATAAATATCCAGTGCTGGGTCAAGAACATTGATACTTATAAAATATAAACATATTCATAATTTTAGGTGTAATACTGAATTAAATGGAACTGCAAAAGAGCAACTTCAAAAGAAAAACAGTTTTTCAAAACAAATATCTACACTGAATTATATACACCTTTCCATTATTTCTTTTCATACTATTAGTTTGTTATTCATTCAGAGCTGTTTTACTGCTTAATTTCACTTCTTTATACTTTCTGCATGCTCTAAGTTCAGCTTTCTACAAATCCAAACACCTTGGTGGGACTAAAAATAAAACACCCTGAATCATTTTCTAGGAATTTATTACTTCAAATATTGCAAAGTATTAAAACCAGTGAGTGTGAAGTTACAGGGACTTCTCACTCATCTTTCTAAAGATCCTGGTGCATACACAGAGAATCACCCATATGTAGTAATGGTGTGTAAGTCCACAGATATTTCAATACTCTAAGTAATCTCAAAGTAAACCTAGAGGTCTAAAGTGAGCTAAGCAGTGCTGAGTGTTCATTACTTGAGGCTCTCTTGAGAGGAAGATGAGGAGCGATCACTCTGGGGAAGTGAGGCCACGCTGCCAGAGCTCTTCAGGCAGGACTGAAGTGTCCTCTGGTACGAAGACTCTAAGGAGTTGTAAAGAGCGTCGGCTTCCCCTGGAAAGTGGTTCCTCAGACCCCAGTAGGCCCTGGAAGGGACAGAGGTGGACAAAGAGAGATGAATGTTAAAGTCAGAGACAGGATACGAAATGATGTATTAATAATGGAGGGAGCAGAAGAGAGGAATTGGGGGATTTGTGAAGGAGAAGGAGGTGGTGAGGAATTTAACACCTCTTGTCTTTCACATAAAGTGATTTTAAGAAAAGCGTGTGTGTGTGTGTGTGTGTGTGTGTGTGCCTACTTGCGGGCCTCCACTCTGGCCTCCGAGTCGGCATCTCGAATTCCCTTTTTGATGCTCTCCACTAGAACTGCTGTGTGCCTGAAACAATAACACAAAGACGTGTGAACAAGCAGGTCTGAAACACATTTCATCACTTGTGAAGCACTAAAACATACACAGTTCTGTCTGTGTATTTATGAGGCAGCCAGGCTGAGCACAGATTTGTTCTGAGCTATGTTGAAGTCACTTCTCACCTTTCTAGAGAGTGGGTTTGCCATTCCTGTAGCAAAAGGTCCAAGAAATCATAACAGCGCCTGAAAATAACACATTTATATTTATAGTCTCATTACAACAAATTTAAAAAACTACTTTGAGCATCACCACAAACATTTTATGCTCTGATAGCTGCTCATTATTTGACATCTCACCTTCTTACAGCCACAGACTTGGACGTGCAGTTACTGGTTATCAGGGGGATGAGCCTGGGCACATGAGTGTGCTGCAAAGACGACACGTAGCATAACATTGAGAAACAGAAGTAGCTACACATAAAATGACCACGAACAATCTTAACCAGACTGTTCCTACAATGTGTTTGTAAAACTCACCCGTATTATGATGCGGATAGCAGAGACACCGGAGGTGGCCATGACTTTGGCACAGTTGGGGATGAGGTTGAACAGGACGGGAACGATGGCTTCGGCTCCGTGGTCAAATTTATTCCCCAACACTGACGAGAGGTAGCTGCAAGAAATCAGGTGTTCAGCATTTTGTACAAGCCCACACAGGTTGCACCTTATGCTAACCTAAACTTCTACTGCCAGCCTGAAAAATCATGTTTACAACCTACACAATCCATCAGCTGAGGAACACTGAAAAATACACATTTTCATATAGTTTGTTAAAATTTCCCTGCAATTAGGTTTTTATCAGAAATAAACACTCACGCCACAGTGATACAGGCCTCTCGGACCACTTGTGAGCGCAAGTCTTTAGCTGACAGTTTGAAGGCTCCATCTAGTAGCCGGAGGTGCTGGTAGAAACAGTCGTAGGTGGCTGCCCCCGCCACCAACAGTGAACGGATTTTCTTTAGCTGTAAAAATGATATTAAAACAAAACAGTCATGATCAAATCTGCGAGATACGTGTCAGTGAAGGTTATAAACAAAAGAAACTACTGAAAGTAAATCTACTGACAGCGTTGGCCCTTTGGTCCCAGTCGTGTTTGTCATCGGAGCAAATCTCACGGATCTTATTCAGGTTGTCCTCAAGATCCCTTGTTGAGTAGATCTGTACAGACACGGTGAAAGAAAACAGGAGAGGGAGAGCAGAGCAAATATGTGAAAGACTTAAAAAGCCAGACACTGTGTCCTTGACAGCCGTGAAAGTTAAAATACATTTTTAAATAGATTAAATTTGCATGATCATATCATTGGTTCTTGCCCTTTTAGCTTTAAAAGAAATGTTAAAACCTTCTTTTTAGGCTTAGATGTATGAGGTTACATGTAGTGTACTGGGATTTTTTTTTTTTTTTACTTCTTTTATATTTTTATTCTTTTTTTACTGAGGTGAAGCACTTTCTAAAGTTATTATTAATCATCTGTACTGATGTGCCACTGTGTATTGTACCTGGACAGTAGGGACATCTGTAAAGGCTTTAATGAAATCCTCTTCATCAACTACTCCACTTTCCTTGGACACTGGAAAAAAACAAACCAGAGCAGAGCCATGTAATGTATCTGTATGTTGTACTCGATGGATACAGGAAACACAGAAGAAGAAGAAGTCCTTAACTGAAATTCTAAGTTAATAACACCATTATAACAGTATTTGTGTGCTGGCTGGTTTTGTGATTCTGGTGTAACTCACAAAAAACAGGCACACTTCCAATTACACACACACAGACACACACAGACATGCACAGACACACACTTCAGTCAGCAGGAGCAGACTGTGTTTCTAATGGACATCCTGGCAGTAATGGGCATGTCAGTCATAATTCTCTGGAGGCTGAAAGCTCATCGGACCACACCTCCTACAACTCGTACTGGGGTAGCAGAGAGGAGTGGGAAAGATGAGACAAAGACAGAGAAAAAGGAAACGGAGGCAAGTAGGTGCTGAGAGCAACCCAGGAGGAAACAATATTAAAAACAGAGATGTGCCAGACAGAAGATAATCACAGAAGAAGAAAGGGGAGAATAGAGTGTAGAAAAATGGAGGGGAGCTGGGTACAAACAGGGAGACAGAGAAAGAGAGAGAGACAGTACAAATGTATCCACTCCTCCTTGTCCCTGGGGTTGGTTTCAATATCAGACTGTACCACAAAGACACGTCCTGTCAAAACTCTTACATGGCCCTTAGAGAGCTGGGGAACATCAATGGAGCCTGCTGGTTAGCTGCAGACAGTCAACTGTAGCTCTCTGGGAGAAACACTGTGGAGGCCTGGTCATGAAAGCCACCATCACCATTTCCAATTATTTTTATTGCAGCTTCATTAAATGGAAAGGTTCATGGCCATGGCATGTTGTCAGAGTGAGGGAGAAACTGTTACTTGTGTAAACAGATCATGATGTAGCAATATCATCATTAACCTGTAGTGCCTAAAATGAGCTGCTTTGATTAGAGGCCACTGACTTAGAGCAGCCATCGTGGCCTTTGAGAGAAGTCACACAGAAGAACAGCTGACAGTCTGTTCATGGCAGTTTTCTGTGGGTTATTGGCAAATTGAAATCTCGGTCTTCTGTCTGAGCGCTGCTTTCGGGTGTTGCCAGAGTGTGTGGGCGTATTGTCATCTAAATGCAAATGCAGACAATAGGCCCATCATGGAAACTACCCTCAACATAGCACAAGAAAACTGCGTGATACATTAAAAAAAATTGCATAACAAAACGTTGACAAACATTTACAGCTTCCACATCTTAAGGATTATCTCGTCTCCTATTTTAATCAATGCACTTGTCTACACAGTGTTGCAGTGGCTCACGTTTTACTAGATCTATACACACAAACAAAGCCTCACACATGAATTTCTCCCATGCAACTACTGGGATTGGTGTGTGAAACAAACCACAACTCAATACGGTCGCTCAACACCTCCTGTCATCGCTATGAGAGCTGCTGTTGCTGCTCTGCTAACATGCTGCTAATGATACAACTTGTGGGTAAACACACTGCTAAAAGCAGGTTCGTAAATATCTGTGGCAACTTTCAAGATGATTCTTTTCCCTTTCATCACACTGAACTTAAAAAGGACAAAAATTTTAAAGCTGTAGTTCAGTGAGTGAAAAATACCCAGCATGCCCTTGATCCAGCCTCTGACAGCAGCTCCACAATCGATAATGATCCAGGAGACAAGGGATCACAGACTTGTGTTTCCAACCAACAGAGCGATGCATTAGGACTCAGACAGACTGTCACTTGTAAAACACTTACACCTGCAAGTCAATGTGTACATGTATGCATCTGTGTGATCCTGCTGACATGGATACATCAGCAGGAAACCACCACATGTTCATGGGAACACAGTAGCACCAATAAAAAGGACGGGAAAAATCAATAAATGCAAAGAGGAAGCAAACATAATACTCCGACCAGCTACAACAGGAGGGAGACTCGACAGAGGAGGAGGAGGCAACAGGAAGGATGATATGAACTATTTCAATCTTCAAAAGCCCTGAGTCGACTACAGATATGATACTGATAATAAGAGTATGAGACGGGAGTGTATCAGATTTCTAAGGACAAACAGAGGGAGTCTGTTACTGTGGTGTGGTTACTCACATTTTTTTTTTCCCATAGTCACTGTCTTAATGATCTGAACATTAGAAATACGTCCAAGAACATTTACTGGCAGCGTCCATGTCCTATAAAAATCTGACTAATAAGGAATTTTCTTTCTCGGGATACTAAAGGTTAGCAGGGATGTTTTTTTTCCCTCAGGATATGAAACAATGCAGTGAAAAATAGTTTAAATTCATTTAAGCCAAAGGAAAAAAGCTAAAAGAGCTCAGGCATCTGGGTTGGGCTCATTTCACATCCAGTTCACAACTCAAACCACAATACAAAGTGATTACAACTTGTTCAAGGAAGGCCACCCAGTCATAAGAACACTTTAGAGCCATTAGTCTTTAGTCATAATTTCACCTTTTCAGAACATAAATGTGTTTTAATTGGGGGTAAATGACTATCTTTATTCATCACAAAAATCCAGCATGGGAGCAGAGCTCAGAAAACAGAAGATTCACAAGTAAATATGGCAACTTGAGGAGGTTAAGGTGAAGCACAGACAAACTGTGCAAGCAGCAGTATAGTGAGTAAAAGCTGGAAATCCTGCTCTCCTGAGTGAAGGACCATGCTCTTCAATACAAACTGAAACGCACTCAACAGTTTTTTCATCTAAGTTGGATGTATGAGATTAACTGTTTGTCTGTATTCAGTGTGTGTAAATGTAAATAAAGTAAAGTACCTAGTTTGCCACCGGTAGCACTGGGCCTGCGAGCAGCCGAGGACTCTGCAGGCTTCTTGGGAACTTTGGGAACCTTGAACGCAGCCTGGGCCGATGAAGACCGATTTCCATCCACACTGTCGTCATCTTCAAAACTACGATCTGTAAGGACAAGACGGCGAGAAGAGTGTTACCATCACATCACATGTAATTAATAATATTACACAGTATTGCAAATCATCTTCAGAAAAAGACCATAAATAGTCTAAGGAAAGTGGAACAATTATTTTAATTATTCATGACCTGCAAAAATTCATTATTGAACTACTAGCAAGTACAGAGAGAGAATTGAAGATTCTCTTTCAAATAAACAGTCAACATATGACAAAAACATCAACATCTACTCTCACAAACAAATGCTGTAATAAAACCAGCAACCAAAAGTTGTTTTGAAATATGTCACACCTCTGTGGTTTTATTTGCCCCTTTAATGCTGAGCATTAAGAGCTTGAGGCCTTGAGAAGACGGTGCATAGTGGACAGAAAAGTAATAATGAAAGGTTGTAGTCTACAGACAGCTAAGTCAGGAATCACTAAATCAATACTAATTACAAACACTTCACTGGTTTTAAAGAAAAAAGCAAACCCACACATATACACGATGACTTCTAGGAGGCCAAAAACACAGCTGAACGATGTTGTTGTCCAACCACGCAAACCAGTGAGTGACAGAGCTCTCCACAGCCCAAACCTTCCTTCTGCATGCTAGCACAAATCTTGCTAGCTGCAAAGCTAGCGCTGAAACTTGAGACATGTTTGCAACAATGGTGCAGCACCGAGGCCCTGCATCCACCATCTAAACACTTGTGGAGGACAATGTCTGAGGACACACACAGACAGACACACAAGCTGACTGTGGAGATCAAACTGTTGGCATAGGAATGCAGTTGCGCTCCGGTCGCTCTGACAACCAGCCATAGAGAAATGCGCCAAAGCCACCACCCTACACCTTGACTCATACATCAACTTACCTACACACACACAAACACACAGTCAACATGCAAAATCAATAACAAGCATGCATGTGTGTACATATGAGCCACATTCTCCAATGTCATCTGCAAGCCTATTGTGTGCAGCCTAGTACATGATGAGTGCACATGTAAAGCCACACATCGTCTGTTGTGAGCTGACATTTACAAACACGGTCACAGACACAGACACCAGCCCACCCAGGTCCATCCCTGCACTCACAGTCACAGATCCGCTGGCAGATAAGTCGCCTCATGCTTCTGGGAGGGCGTGGTATTGGGGTCCCCCCCGCTCTTCAATGTGTACCCCAAAACAGATACACACACCTCACACACACTCTATGGTGTGGCTAAGGCTGCACACACACACATACACACACCTCACATCGCTGTCTAAAGACCCCTCCACCCATACAAGTGCCGGCATTTTCTTTCACTCCTCTCTATCTTCTATCCCTCCCTCTCCCTCTCTCAGCCTCTCTCCTCCTTCTCTTAGCAGCCTCATGGCCAATCAGACGAGAGGTGACATCATGGTGTTGCAGCCAGTGCGGAGGCAGGCTCATGAATGTGTGTGCGTGATGGGAGAGAAAGGGAGACACACACATACGGACACCCCAGGAATATTAACAGGGCTTCTCTGTGTCCCTTCCAGACCAGCTAACCTAAACTCATTATCACAGCTCCAGCCCCTCACATCCCCACAGACACACAATTAACAAGAACCTTTTAACACACTTTTTAATTCTGCTACATTTACCTGTGACACAAAAACACATGCACATTATGCATCTGTGTATTCAGTCTCTGCACATACACAAGAGAACAAAGGATGATGGAGCAATGATCAAAG
>OOFC01035127.1:381-21384 GCA_900323345.1 Pseudochromis fuscus | reverse complement strand
TATAGGGCGCACCGAATTATAAGGCGCATAGAATAGAAACTACTGTAGTGTCTGGGGTTGTGTTATCATCCATCTAGATGAAGCTGCACTAAAGTGAATGTCCAACAAAACAGTCAGATAATTCAGTCAGTCAAACTTTATTAATAGAAAACAAACCCACGTTCTGACAACTCCGTTCACTCCCAAAACAAGCTAGTACATTCACAATACGGTACCGTACGTACCGGTAGCTCTTACCGCGCCGCCTTCGTTGAAAACAATGTATTTCCAACTCCATTTGTCACAGTTCAAAGCTACATGAACACCTGTTTTATTTTTTTCTCCAAGGCAACGTCAGTGACGTAGTATTATCTTTTACCAACAGCAAGGTACAACAGGTAGTGAAACTTTTTATCACGTAGTTAGTGCATCACAAACATGGAGGGAACTTTTCCCTGATTCAGTAAACACGTAAAAGAAACCGCTACGGTAAATCAAACGTTAGTGCAATCACAATTTACACCCCCTGACTACGGTAGCCATAATTAACCAATATTGATCCATATATAAGGCGCATTGGATTATAAGGTGCACTGTTAGTTTTTGAGAAAATTAAAGGCTTTAGGTGCACCTTATAGTGTGGAAAATACGGTAAATGTTTACCAGTAAAGGTTATTTGAGCCATGATCAGGTAGGTCTTGTGATGACTATGAAGGTAAATGGCAGCACTTACAAAACAAATGCTTACACAGCATGAGTGTAGAAATAACCATCAAAACCAGGTGATATGTGCACTGCTTCATGCCACATAATAAATGTTTGGAGTTTACTTTTCCTGCCTCAACATAACACTGGAGACAGACACCCAAGAGTCCTAATGAGGCCACCTGCTGTGACCTGAATCAACACAGGTGTGAGCTGTAACCGAAGTCTTGTCCTACTGGTTGATTACCTGGTGCCAAAAATGTTCGCCCTCTTAAAAGCTGCGATTTAGTCGTTGTGCTTAATGACAAAGTGCTTTCTGTCTGCATCAGGTGTGCATCTCCACTATGGAAGGTGAAGCTCGAGGGAGGCGCAGAGCATGTCAGGCTGTAGCAGTTATATTGCTCCTGTGCTCATTGGCTCCAAGTTCCACTTGTTTTAGTTTGCAAGAACTGAGCAAAAAAGTAAAACAAGTCAAGGAAGTTGGAGAGGCACCAGCGATGGAAGCAGGGACAGAAAGTACTCTCTTTGGTCGGAAAGACCTGACGCTCCAGTCGGGATTTGCCTCTGCTGCTGCCACAGGATATGATGGACTGCTGCAGGAAGACTTGAATCAATCGGATGCCACAGGTACCTGTTTAGTTAACTACTTATTCGATATACTCCTAAAATTTGACACTCACAAGCTGAATGTTGCTTTTAACTCTACTTTATTTCTGAAGAGATGTTGGTGCAGGCTTCACAACAGAAGGATGTGGTTAATGAAGCGGTGTTGGAGGGGTTCGACTTCTTACTCGACTGTGGTTCTGAGAAGATGATACTGACAGTCATAGGACCTGGTGCTGCTGTTTTACAACTGGACATGGGTAGAAAAGTCTATTGTAACCTGGGCAAACTGTAATTAAGACATTTAATCTGTAAGCACATGGGAGAATTTGTCACTGACTCTTTCTCTCCTCTGCTTCTCAGGTGGGTCTAACACTTGTAGTTACTCTGTGAAGGAGAACTCACTGGGCTTTGTTTTAGTAGTTCCTTATGACCGCTGCAATGTGATACAAGAGGTAAGTCCTTGCTCTTAAAGTTTTGTGGCAGAAATGTGTACAATTCTTGCTCTTGCCAATTTTGTTTGTTCTGTGTTTTGGTTACTCTTCCAGTTCAAGTCATTGACAAGTTCAAAAGTGTAGTATTACCAGCTCCGTTATCTAATCTCGTTTCAGAATGGGAGATCTGTGTTGCCGATGAGGTGGCTGGGGACACCAGTTAACTTTTCCTGCCCCATGTCGCCAAGTCCTGATGAAACCTCTGCTGCAGCTACACCACAGTCTGAACAACAGCTCTCAACTGCTCCCTTCCCTCATAGACCATGGCCCCGTCAACGTCCAAGACGACATGCACAGTTCCCCTATGTCAACCCAATTAAATGGCCCTATAACAATTTCCCTCCCATACAAATGATGGGACCGCTGCATATGCCCAGCCCTGCTTCACCTTATCCTCCCCAAATGATGGGACCGCTGCATATGCCCAGACCTGCTTCACCTTATCCTCCTCAAATGCCCCCTCCATATCCCCCTTTCTATAATTTCCAATTTCAAACCTTTCCAAAAGTACCTGATCATGACCACTACCCATTCCCCCACCATCAATGTGTGAGGTTTCCATGTATACCACCTACTCCTCCTCCACCCAGTCACCCAACGACCACTGCTAAACCTTGTAGCACGACCACTGCTAAACCTTGTAGCACAACCACAACAGCCGCTCCTACAACTAGACCATGTTCCCGTTCGACACCCAGTGCTGGTGGCTGTCCAGGCTCAAGCTCGCGTCCAGGTGGATACATGCCTTTTCAAAATTGCCCATTTCCTCTGTCTGTTTCATACGACACTGGTTGCAAAGTCCCAGGTGGCCAACCTAGGATGTCTGAAGAAGGTTACAAATCCAGAGTCCGATCGGGTGGACCTCTAGGCTCTCAGCAGGTCTCCTGGGGTCCTTACTCGGCACGTAAAAAGGATCGTAAGTTTCACTGACGGAATATTCAACCTAAGCACGTTACTTTAAAGTGGTAAGGAGTGATTAAAAATGTTTGAATTGTAAGTATTCAGTTTGACTTTTTTTTTTTTTTCCCTCCCAGGGGCTGCTGTCCTGTGATACTCATTCAATAAAAACTTTTAAAAATAAAACTGTCTCATGCTTACTATAATGCCAATTTTTACCTTTAGGCCTAGACTTGACTTTATTAGATCTTAGTGGTTGCCTCATTCAGTATCTTCTTTGGCTAATGCACCTTAGACTTCAAGGTTACTTTATTCTTACCCATAGGTAGATTTGTTTCACAGTTGGGTTCAAACATCTCACATCAGGCACAAATATTACACAAGTAATGAAATTCCAGCATGGGCTGACAGTACAACAGAAAATAAATGCCCTTGGCTCCACAAATCTAAAAAAAAAAAAAAAAAAAAAAAAAACAGGATAAAATGAGCTAAATGTGACATGCCACTTTTTTGGGCGGGGGGGCAGGATTTGAAGCCAGGCATCTGGCATTTGACCATCACCATGTTGGGTTTTAAAAAATCTAAATCTGTGCCTCTATATTCTAATACAACATTATCTGTTTGTAAACCCCTCCACTGTATACACTTGTACAATGCATCCACAAACCCCCATTCTGTCCATTCCTATATATTTCCACATGGTGCCCTCTCCCTTGGGCATCCTGTAACGATGCGCGCGCACACAAACAGATCTACACACACCAGTGAAACTCAGTCACACGTGACAACAGAGACGTGTAACACTGGTCTCTGAACCAGAGATGCTTATCCGTTTTTGTTTTCCCTTTTCATTTACTATCTTCAAATGCTGTTTGGACAGGCTGGATTTTTGCAGGGCACCAAGCTCCAGAACTATTCTCCAGAAGAGCAAGATATCCTGAAGTTGTCCTTGTGTGCAACACCCTGCTCGCTGGTGTTCCTAAAATTCCTATTTTTGTTTTGTATTTCAATTCTTTCTAAGAGCGATTGCATCTCTAAAGTCAAGGTGAGTCACATGCATGTATTATGATTCTTTTCTTACAAAAGGAAAATTTAGCATGTTAGGCAACACAATTTTTTTTTGTCAAGCATTTTATGTTTTGACTTTTGTTCATAAACACTAATGGACACTGAGGAAATCACATAATGGGAACATGGCACCTGCATGAAACACATGACAAAGAATATTGCTGTAATTTTATCTTTAAACCCCTTTCATTCTCATATTAACTTTATATTTCTTGTATCCAGTGTTACAGGAAACATCAAGACACTATGTGAACTAAACAGACTGGAACAGTCATCATTCAAGCGACCGATTTCGGTCAGAGATCTGTATCCATTTCCAGTCTCTCTGGCCATATTCTCAGCCAGAGCAATTAGCCCCTCCTCCATCCTTGAAATTTACTCCACTCACTCCACAGATTTTCCTTATGGAGGACTATGATGTGGACATGGATGAGGAAGATGAGGTATTCACCAGAAAGGCCACAATGGGCCACTGGTGGGAAGACTGTGATGGCAGCGATGATACACAACACCAGAGAGGAGGAAGAGGCTGCATGGTAAACAGCCGCAGTTGGGCTGAGGAGCTCCAGGATATGTTTGCACCAGAGTGTTACAGTGAGGGACGAACCAGACTGTCCAGCATCTCTGTGAGTGATTGACTGTGTCTCTTGTGTGATCTGTGCAGGAAGTGAATGAGTCCCTTCATTCTGGCCTCTCTCATCACGTCTCTTAACCACAAGAAAACGAGCAGAATCGAGAGAGTAACAGCACAAACCCAGGTTTCTCCAAATAAAAGCCCTAACATAGAATAGTCAAAATAAAATTAATTAAAATGAACAAAAACACAGCAGCCTTTGCAATTGCAGGCGGTACACAAATTTTTTCTGAGAAACATTCCTGGCAGAGAGGAGCTGAGTGTATTTGGCCAGACGCTGATGCTGATGAAGGATGAAGGATGACTCAAAATGTTACGTTGTTTCATCAACCCACTGCTGCATTGTGACACAGCACTGTGGGAACTAACTGCGTGCATTTATGTGAGTGTTTATCTGTATTTGTGTATGCACGTGTGGGCACAAGCACCATGTGCTTCCATGTCTCTCTCACGGCTCATGACACTCGAATCTGTGATGTGGAATGAGGCTGAAGGGGAGATTCCTTTAGGAGGCAAAACAAACAGATAATGTGCAATTAAGAAATCCCCACAATGCTCTGGGCCGACGGGCAGATGCAGACACAGTGTCAGTGCTGTTTAAAAAGTGCTGACATCTATTAGAGGAGTTCTTATAAATGGCCTAATTGGTTTTGTTGCAGTCTCATCCATTAGACTATATTTGGCCTGGCCTTTTAGTCAACACAATACTCCACACCTTGCTTATCATCTGGCCTTATTTCTGTAAATGTATGAGAGCTGTCTCCTCTTACCAGCACACAGATGTAAGCAGGTGTTATTTGTTCCCCTTTCTTCCACAATAAAACACCAAGAGGTAGCAAGCCAGTGAGAAAGATGGAGGACCAGATAACAGATCAGAAAAGCAGCGGCAGCACTGAGCAGCTCTGTCTGTCCCCTCCCTCCTCCATGTCTCTCTCCTCCTCTGCTTCCGCCTCTTCCCACTCTTTCCTCTCCTGCTCCCACATCCCCCTCCCCTCCCCTCCTCTCCTCTCTCTGCTGCCTCTCCCCTCCTCCCCTCCCGACTCTTTTCCTCCCTCCCACCCTCGTCCTCCTGCACGGAGCTGCAGTATATGAGAGGGTCTCCTGGGTCTAGCTTCACTGCAGTGTAGAGGAGGGCAGGACAGCTGTTTCAGTACGATGCGCTGAAGGATGGTGCACCAGGAGAAACGCGTTTACCAGGTGTGTGGATTTGTGCTTGTTTGTGGTACTGTGTTATTCTGGGAGTGTAGCATAATGTAACATGTTTTTTACAGGTACATACGTGATAGGTATCCATCATCACGGGTGTGCTGCTGCTGGAGATAAATCAGCCATACTGGATGAGTGGATGTGTGCAAAAGGGTGTGGGTGTGTTCATGTGATGCCTACTTGCTATTTCTCTATGTTCTTACATATCCTCTGTACATTTTTTAATGATATGTTGTCTCACATACATGATATCCATCTATGATGCGCTTCATTCAGTTTTTCATTGTTCTACATTATTTGCAGTGACTGTAATAGGCATTTGGTATGTTATTTATTTATTTGTTTATTGGGGGTAAAATAGGTTTTGTGCATGTATGTGTAGACAGTCTGTGAGTAAGGGGGACATCCGGTTGTCTGAAGTGGGTGAGCAGGAGGCAGAGTGCTGTTTTGGAGAGTGAAGGCGATCGACTGATTCATGCTCTTGCGTCACAACCTCATCTTTTGAGGCGTCACAAAAAAAAAAAAACTGGGTCCGTGTGGGCGTTGGGTCAGTTTGAGGTTATTTAGAGAAAGCATGCTAAGAGAAACATCCCTAATTTTAGAGGTATTATTTAATGGTTGTTGTTGACACACAATGATCGATGATTCAGGGAAAGCTGTAAATTGGAGAAACAAATGAGGAAGAGGATGGGGAAATGGGACACAAACAGACTAATACTGAGACAAAATTAACAACCATTATAGTCCAGTGGAGAAAAAAGGAAGAAGTGAGAGAGACGCCTATAAAGAGTTAGTAGCCACTTAAGGGAAGTTGTGAGACACAGAATGACGTGGCATATTAAACCAGCAGCGCTGAAGAGATGGCGTGGAGTTTGGAGCCATTTCTGATATTAACTGCTGCCTTCACTTGTGAGTTATAGTCACTGTAATCCTGTGGTTACAATTAGTAAAGATCTTAAAGACTGATTGATAGCTGCTGTTGGTTCAAAAGAAGAAAAATAGTAAAAGTTTGCATGTGGAGCAACGACAAAAAAACCCCCACAAAAACTACTGTGTACTGTCCTTGCATGCTAAAACAGGTTACTATTTGGAAACCGTTAATGTCAGATATAGTCATTTATCCATTTTTCATACCAGTGTATTCCCTTAGGGGCTGTAGTCTGTCCCAGGAGGCGTCAGGTGAGGGACAGGGTACGTCAACATATCAGCAGGCATCAAGTCCACAACTGGGAAAACACATAGACAGAATAAAAGCATTAACTATCACATGTTTCCACTTAATGTGGTCTGCATATCTCTGAACTGTGAGAGGAAATCAGAGCACCTGAGTCAACCAGACCTGCCTTCTTAATAAGATTTCAAGATTTTATTTATGAGGAGTATTTAGGAAGACGACAATAGAATAGAAGAACAGGAAAAATAACTGGTTTCTGAAGCAGACTGGATTCTTATTTTGGTCTTTTATACAAGAATTTATGGCTGTAATTTAAATACCATCCCACACACACTAAGCTTAATCATTCCCTCTGTGAGTGTGTGACCCACATGGTCAATCAAGCAGAGATAGCAGCAGTACAGGGGCTGCATTTTTATTAATTTTCTTTTTTTGTATTCATTTATTTCTCTTGGTTTCCTGCAGGCCCAGAGGAATGAGAGAGAGTCCATCAGGCAGAAACTTGCCCTTGGCAGTTTCTATGACGACGAGCCAGTCATCTACACCAGCTGCAGCAAGAACGGCCCGTCCTCCCGGTGGGTTTGAACTGAGTGTGTGTGTTTGATCAGGATTTGATCAATGTCGCCCGTTGAAGGGTGACATCAATATTTTTGTGTTGTCGCTGCTGATTGCTGCTTCTTTAGATTAGTAAAATCTTTTCTTAGATTTTATTTTTAGATAGATGGCAGGGAAACAGTGACATGCCCTAGATACTATTAATTATTTATTCACGGAGAACATTATTTTTTAAAAGTATAAATATAAAACCTAATTGTACTAAATACCTCCTCATCATAAGTGTGGTACAGTGTAGCAGAATCCAGGTGACTACCATCAGGTGCAAGCATGTGTCACGTGGTCTTTAGAGCGAGTAGAGGTCAAACCACATGCCCCTACTGATGTTTTAGAAGTTAGATAAACTGGAGACATTTTGTTCCTTTACAGGTTAAATTTGATTATTTCTCTCTCTTTTTTTAAAAAACAAAATTACTTAAGAAATATGTGAAGTTACTCATGTGGTTATGTTCTCTTTGTACCTGGTAAGTATCTGTAAGACACAGGTTTCCAAACTTTTCAGCCGCAGATTCACAAAGTAGCAGTGCCAGAGTTTCCTACTCGTACAATCCTCTGAAGTGGTTGAAGTCGACGACCAATGCTGCCATTAATCTCTTATAATCACTTCACAATTCATGTGAGGGCAAAGAAAATGGCCAGAATATGCTGCTAATCTTTTTAATCAGTTCTGTTAATTCTGATCTAATTTCTGGAAATCATCTCACAACCCCTGCATCAGTCTCACAACCTCCTCCTTCTTATCTATGCTTTGGAAACTCCAGCTTTAATTTACCAAACAAAGTCTGGCATGAGGATTGGAAGTTTAAACCAGGAGAGGGAGCTATTCAGCAGCACACATGATCTATTAACTGTAAACTGAACAAACAAATTCAGATGATTTCTAAAGAAGTACTGTTTGGATTGGCATATGGCTCACAAGTGTCAAGTGCAACTGACAGTAAATGCCAGCAGGTCCTTTGTGGAAGTCTATTTAAAAGCAGTGACTCATGTAAAAGACAGCACAACACAGTCAAGTAAATAAGTCAGATTATCATGTGTTTCTGTACTTTGTGTTGTCTTAACTTAAAAGTGAGGAAGATAGAGTGTGAGTCACTTGAATTACAGACATGCAGAAGCAAAGTGAAAGATTTCCCAGAAAGAAACAGTCCTGTTTACAGCGAGTAGAAGGGAACTGGCATTCGACTGAAGGTTGAATAATTTAAGATCAGCATCCGAATAAACGAACATACAGATGGAAAGAGTAGGCACAAAGGACACGGCGCAGTGGTTAACCTCAGTTGCGTGACATGTTGCTGAGACAGAAACTCGGCAATGTCCCAGCTTCATGAGTCAGACAAATTTTGGAGAAATTCTAACGGTGGGATATAAATTCAAAGATGAAGTGTCTAATGGTTAAATAAGATTTTGCCCAATCAAACTTGTCCCACCAAAGTGAACCAAAAAATTTTAATTGTTTGGTATGTCTCTACATGATATGATCTTAATCTTAATATTCTGCATTTTGCATTAAAAAGTGTGGACAGTAGTACTTTCTTGTTCAACTGTATATAATTACATGTAAAGCATTTAGCCCTGTAGATAAAACTGCTATACAAATTAAGTTTATCTATTTGTTTACCTAAAAAATATGTTGTAGCTCAAAGTTTTTATTCAAAAAAATATTCCAACTATAGATTGAAGCATGTTACACAGTATGTTTTACGTAAGGGGGAACACAAGGTAAATCCTTTTCCCATGAAAGTGATTTTTCATGGTTGTCATTGAGGTTTTGGACTCCTATATGCCCACGCACATTGGAACGAGTTGCATTACATCAGACATGAGATGGTTTACCAAAGCAGAGACACCTCTTTTCATGAAAGCTCTGACCTTCAGTAGCTTTCAGACTTTTTTTTTTCTCACAAAGCCTTTTAATTCATAACAAACAACGGGGCTGCCCCCCTCACTGCTGGCTGCTGTTTGGGGAAGTGCAGTTCTGTCGACTCCTGAAAGAGGAAGTGATGTCTGATGTAAGTCTGCAGCTGTGATTAGTGGAATCTGTGTCATGTGACCCCTGCTGGAGGTAAAGGTGCAGCCTCTGGGGTTTAGTGTGGGGTGGAAATTCCAACACCACCCTGTCCAATTTCTGAGGTAATGTATTGTATAAGTAATTGTTCTGATCCCTGTGTAGGGGAAGGCTTCTTTGGGTTGTTAGGTTCTTTTGGTCAGTATCACAACCTGGAATACAATGAAAGGTGTTTTGATCTTGTGTGGAAAGCTGAGGTTTCATTGGCTTCTGTGTAAGTGGTCTCAAGGCCCTGATGTCATGTTACTGGCTTTAGTTGCTTCATTGAAACTTTCAATTACTTTTTTGTTTTACTTCCTACTGTAAACATGGAGCCCCTAAAGGGACATGAAGAAAACAAAATTTTGATGAGGAAGGGAAAGAAAAAAAAGTGCCGGTATCTCGTGTGCACGATGTAGCATTTCCGGTATACAGAAGAGTATGCATAATTTGTTCAAATCTTCAGTTCATGAATTAGCTTTAAAATTACTAAACACCGCCAGCACAGACGTTATGCCACTTTAAGGTGAACCGGAAATTCAGCCTCTTATGTAAACCGGAAATGCTAACTCGACATACTTATCTGGTGTGCATTAGATACTGGCACTTTTTTTTTCTCCATCAATTATTTTTTTCTCTAAGTAACATTACGTGTCACTTACATCACTTCACAGGATACCTAAACAAAACAGTAAATTTCTGAACATGTCATTTTAAATCTATAAATCTACTGCTGTTACTGCTTTACTTTTCTCAGATGCTATTCATTAGATTTTGGAACAAAGCTGCAGGAATTTGTAGTTTCGGGAGAATCAGTGTGGTTAAACTCTGATGTGGTTAAGGTGTGGGCTAAGGAAAGGACTCTCTGCTATGGACTTCATTTATGCTGAAGAGGACAGAGACTTTCTTCAGACTTTTTTGAAGTTGGAAACACACAAAAAAGCACAACACTGTATCATAACATATACTGGTGCGCAGGGCAGTGGCATCAAAAACTTCCTGAATCATAACAAATTAACAGAAACAACCCAAGAAATTGTATGTGGTATGTGGACAAAGATGTCCTTTTTATGTGTTTTACCAAAAATCCAGAAAAGTCACCACTTCTGCCGTTATTCCCATGAGCATCTTGAATTAGTCACTTTTAAGGAGTATTTCTAAGTTTTGCTTTTGCCAAGAAGAGAAATCAAAAGAAATACTTGATCTTCTTTAGAAAAGGAAAAAACAACTAGTGCTATTCAAGTTTATTCCCAGTATATTCTGGCACATTTTTCACAACGCATTACAAACAAATATCAAATCTAACAGTGGTTTTACAGTTTGTGTGATAGTTATATTAATCATCCATATTAAATGTGTTATTCGTTGTTAATATTTTTAATATTATTTTTTCAATTCTACAATCAAACACTTTGGGCCTTTCCTTTTCCCATTCCTTTCTTCATAGATGAAAATGTGCATCTAAATAAACTGCCACTTATGATCCTCATGTTGAGGATACAGATAAAGACATCAATTTCCATCATGTCTTGCAAGTTGTTACTTTGTTTAAATTGTGTTTGCTCCATGTGCAGGCAAAAACAATACAATTAATCATTAACTTCCTTTTTCACTCCATTGGTTTCGTTTTGACCTAAACAGGTTGTGCAGTCCCTCTGAGCTCTTGTGTTTTTTCCTCTCAGGCTGCAGAGTGGGGTGAACTTGCAGGTGTGTTTTGTTAACGACAGCAGCAGTGACAAAGACAGCGATGCGGAGGACAGCAGAACAGAGACCAGTCTGGACACACCCTTGTCACCTGTGGTATGCATCTACCTCTGTGTGTGTTTGTGTGTTTCCTATGAACCACACTGATCACTCATCCTGCTTCCTGTACAGAGCAAGCAGAGCTCATCATTATCGGACCGGGACACTGCAGAGGAGGACTCCGATCCGCTAGATGACTGCGGCGGGTTTTGGCGAGTGCAGCGAAGGTTGCAGGAGGAGGCCCGGGTGGCGTTGGCTCTGGCTCGACCCATGGCCCGGATGCAGGTGGAGGTGGAAAGACAAATTCAACTGCACAGACGTTCACCTGTGGCTGACCTGGTTAGTCAGAGAGAGAGATCTGGGGGTTTGTGTGGGGAGCTCTTTACCTTCCATAAAAAAAGACAATTAAGGAAATAATAAAGACAATAAAGAATCCTACAACATGCAATTGAAACATACACATAGAATGGCTGTAAGCAGCTGTTACAGTAAACACAGCACAATAAAAACTGCATAAGGGACTTGCGTGGCCCGAAGAGAAGGTCAGTGGTCAAGCTTTTGTTTGCATGTGTGTGTGTGAGAGGGAGTGTGACCAAGAGAAAGCCCCTGAAACTGGGAAACAAAAGCATTTCAAGTGTCTTCTCTCTGCTGGTTATGAAGAACTAACATTCCCAGATAGTAGGTGACAGATCCAGTTCACACTGATCAATATTAAATAACTTTGTGTTCGCACATGCAGCTCCCCCATCTGCCCCACATCAACGAGGGCTTAATGAAGAGGAATCTGAGGCGAGGGGACATGAGAGACATGAGTCTGGGACAGCTGCAAGTCATTACAAATGACTTACACTCACAGATTCAGAGTGAGTAGCTCACACACATACACACACACACATTCACGTATGACACCAACGTCACTGCAAGTAATTGATAAACCAGATAATCCTCCTGCCCTTTCAGGAGGATGCCAGTATCCTTCCACTTAGTGGCAGGGTCACATACCTTCTTCACCATATGGAATATTCAACTTAAAGGATTTTCAGTTACTGAGCTCATAATGCTCCAAAATACTCCTCCTCTCTTTATATTTTTTTCTGTTGACCTCACCAGTGCCCCAGTCTGCAATGTAATACACTTAAGTTGATTGTATCTGTAATCTAGGTCTAAACGAGGAGCTGGTGCAGTTGCTGCTGATGAGAGATGAGCTGCATGTGGAGCAGGATGCCATGCTGGTGGACATCGAAGACCTCACCAGGTGAACCACAGTTTTCTACCAACTCTTTGTATTCACAGAGTTTGTCAAATGCTCCAACTCTTTTGCAGTTTGTCACGAGAAGTTTTTAATGTATCTATCTTGTTGTCTTTTTTTTTTTTGGGACAGGCATGCACACAGCCATCAGCGGCACCAGGCAGAGAAATCTATCTCTAAATAAACACCCCATCTACACGTGTGTCTGTCTGCACGCCGTCCAACCTCCCACTCCACGGACTGTCACTAGTGTTGCAAATTAAAACTCCATCTGTGCTGACTGTTTCTGGAGAGCTGAATGCAGCGTATAGTATTAACATACATGTAATATACTGCACCACATGATGCTGTGTGAGGACACAAAAGCAAGAATGGAAGAAGGTGGCCATCGGCATCATTTCAGCATGGACACAGTTGAGTCGGTGCAGGCTTTTCACTTCCACTCAGCATGATTAATCATGCCATATTTCATAGAATTAGGGGAATCCTCTTGACTTAATTCTGTCCCTGGCCTTTATTTACCGCTTTGTGATTTTGCACGGTACACTCATTTATGTTAATGCTGGGCTGGAGAGGGGGCCAGTTGTTTGCTTTTGTATAAGAAAGAGTGATGACTTTTACAAATGGGCCACACCTGAATGAAAACAATTAACTTTGTCTGTATAACAATCAAGAGGGTTCATCAGTTCATATGTAGACATGTTGTTCACCTGTGTACCACTCATTTCACTAAGAGCACTGTGTCACTGATGTTTATCACTGGGATTCACTATCAAGCATCAACTATCTGGGCTGTTGCAATAGAAAATAATAATTAACACTGTATCTGTGAAAATGCTGCAGCAGCTTCAAAGAGCTCTTATGAAATCAATTTAGACACAAAACTGGATGTAACTAAGTAGCTGCTATAGTTTCCACCTGCTTTAAAGATGTATTTAGAGCTTTACTGGACAACATTTTCAACTTTATTTAGACAGATTTGTATTTGTCAAATGTATTGAGCTGCTCAGAACAAATCACAAAATGTGACAATTAGTTCAAAATTATTTTTGGGTTAATACAAAGATGGAAAAATGAAAAGGGGCATCTTAGCAGTCTCTAAATTAACATATGCAGTGTCATTTTTGTTGTCTAATTTACTAATAATACAAATGCTACACAGAAAATGGAAAACAACTATATCAATAAGCTGAAACATATATCTATTTTTTCTGTTTAAGAGGTTTATGGACATGCCGTATTTAAGTGTTAAAAGATATATTAAAACGATCAACAACATGCCTTGTTGTGTTTACCTGTTTTCACTCAGCTTTTTAAGAATGTCATTTAACACAAAGTTTGTTTTTTTCTATTGTTTGCTTTGTTGATAAATGTACTGTATAATGATTGTAAAAAAATCACTAATAAATGTTTCAAGTGTGTGAATTTTGTCAATATTTCAGTGGGTATTTGAATGGGATGAGAGCTAATTTGCATTTATTTTTCATCATTTGCAACATTTCAAGTAAATCTGCATGGGTTAATGTTTATGAAACCAGATGACTAAGTGAGTAAGCGTCCTCTCATTAACATATTTATCTCGGAGTCGCACAACAAGGTGCAGTCGGGTTTCTCTGCTCATTCACACGTTCTCACATGTGGTGACGCTTTCATAACGTGAGTTTTGTGGAGGAGGAACAGCTCTGAGCGCGGGAACCAAAATGAAACTCGCCAGAATAAACCCCTGTCAGATTTTATTTAAAAAAAGAAATAAAATCATAAATGAGTCAATGTAATGTACATCAATCATAAATACTTTACATTGTTCTGAAAATGATACAGTAACTTAACAGCTAATAAATAGGTAATATTTAAATGTTTTTTCTAAATGCATTAGACTATGATAAAAATTTTTATGATTTTTTTATTTGGAACTGTATTATTTCACTTTACATGTTGTATTCCATCAAAAGATTTTTCCATCCGTACAAATAAACAAAAGTGAACATGTTTGTGATTAGTAATAATTGGCCATTTAAAATTACATCATGCTTTCACTCTGCCCTCTCTGGAAATGTCAACAATGAACAGTCATCAGTGTGAAGCTCCACGGTAACCTCAGCATCAAATTTCAGACCTTTTACTCATCTGTGTGTGTGTGTTAATTCCAGTTTCACTAAAGTATTTAGTGATATGGGGGAAAAGGAAATTACACAATCTTCACTGTGCACTTTCAATTTACAGTTAGGTGTGAACAGAGTGCTGCACCAAGAGGGAAATCCCTGCATCAGTCTGGGTATAAAAGAGATGTCTGAGCTCAGTCAGACACACTCAAAGAACCTGAAGTCTTATCCAAGATGCAACTCATCAAGCTCTGTGAGTATAAACTAACTTGTCTGACCAGTATTTAATGTTTGCAAGATAATAGTTGAATAAGGAGACTTATCATTGGGACTATATATATATTTTTCTCTTTTTGGTAGATTTCACTCCTACGCTGCTGCTCCTGGCTCTCAGTTGGCAGGTCAGCCACTCTCTGCCGGTGATGGGCAAAGGACCGATAACAGACTCCTGCGTTTTATACGCACAAACACTCCTACACAACATCACAGATGCACTCGCCCAGGTAAGCCTACTACGCTAAATTAGATTCTACACAGTTTAATATTTTTATAGTTGATATTTTGGTGTAAAAAATGTATTTTCCTTGTAACAGAAAAACCTGTTCAGTGGAATTGACTGTACAAGGCAGGTCATGGAGCTGAACGTGGACACCAGCACACCATCTGTCTGTGCACCACAGGTAAAAATATTCAAATTAAAAATTATTCTAAAATGAAAATTATTCCTTATATTGTTAAAATAAATTAAATCCTAATGTGTTGCATCCCATGTCATTTCCACATAGACTGAATATTTGACAACTCTTTGGTAGCCTGGCCTCTGATTGTCTAACTGTGTTTGTCCCACAGGACTCAACATGCTCTGAAATCATCAGATCTGAATTTGACCAGGTAGGCTGTCTCCTGTCTCTGTAACAAAAGTACTTTCTTGTACTTTCTGCTATTTAATTTAAATATGTATATAGTAATCTAAGTCACCACTTGAGCCAACATAACTTGAAGGCACCGTTTGACACTTCTGACTGTGTGAATGTGTGTTGTCTCAATTGTTGTGTGTTTACTGTTTTAGGACTTGTGTATGACAAACATTGGGATGGATCTGAATCACTACTACAAATATCTCGCTGCTCAGCCCGACCCTGACAGTCTGCTCGGTCCCACCGTTCTGTTCAGCCTCAGAGAGCTGATGGAGGTGAGTCATTACACACAGCACATACTCACCTTTGGTGTTATTTCACCATCATTTCTACTTTAACACAGACACTTTCTGTATTAATAATATCTGCTTTAGATATGACGTACTGGTACAGTCATTCATAGAGTAAAAGATTTTATTTTAAAAAAGGGAAAATTCCCCCTGTCAATATTTCTATCACCGGGCCCATCCCATGCACTATTACAAGATAATTTTTTGGTCTCAACAGAGCTGCTTCAGGGGGTCTCTACCAACTGACTTGGCTTTACATAAGGTAAGACATTTATTAAAGTGTGTTTTATTATTGTTAGTTCTGAACAAACATGATCCACATTGTATATTTTAAAAGTTAAGGAGGCTAAACATATTGTTTTTTGTCATATTTTTGGTTTGAATGTGATTTTTTTTCCTCCAAGCCTGCTACTGACCATGTGAGCACCTACGATGAACGACTGAGCCTCTGCAAAGTGCTGAAGGGCTTCCAGGTCCGCGCCATCACAATCAACCGAGCCATTTCTTTTATGAACTCCGGTGAACACATGAAATGATCATCACTGAGCTGCAACTCAAGAATATTCAATCACTTTCAGAAAGCTATAGGGAACCACTTTACATCCAAATGACATAAACTACAGTAACAGTTCATGTTACATTCAAATACTCAAGTTATGACAGAAAACACTTAAGTCTACTTTCTAATTTGTCAAAGGTACATATTTATTATATTATCTATTACAGATACTGTGAAGTAGTTTAGTATAAAACGTGTTTATTTATTTATTTGTTTTATTCTGGGGTATTTATTTTCAACTATTTATTGTATAATGTCATTGATTTGGTTCTGTGAATCATCAAATAAATTATCTTCCTGCATCATACTTGTTGGTTTATCATTTATTTATTCACTTTCCTTTTTCACTTTGATTACTGTGAGATCATTTCTGTAATTTTCTGATTCATTAAAGGGATGCTGAAGTGGTTGTTCATAGTCACAACAAGTGGACCCTGAGAGAGCCTGATGGCAGTTTGCTTGTAATCACTCAAAAGTGTGATTTACAGGAAAAGCTGCATTTACTTTAATTGATGGTATTGATTTCCACCACAATGGTATTTTGCTATTTTCCGTAAAACCTCACTACACACGTGTATTTTCCTGTAACCAGCTCAGCTCTCCATGCTGACCCTGTGAAAAGTTTTTTAAAATAAACAGGATTCATTGTAGTGCTACTTCACACTTCATTTGGAAAGTCCAGTGCTCTAGTAATGATTAACCTACTATTAGGTTTACATCATGTCGGTAAGAAGTGGTGTTGCTACTTGCTGAAGGATGTGAAAGTCAAATCAAAATGTACTCATTGTCTGGTTCAGGGTCCTGAAACCAGGAGTAAATGTGTCCACGTGCAGCACATTAATGAGGTGCTCCAGGGTACCAGCGAGCAAAACAAACATTTTGACTGAACTGATATATGTTCACGTGTTCAGCTCAGTGCTCAGCAGCCCAAACAGAAAGTTACAAAGGTTTGTTGTGGAGGTGATGTTACAAAAGTGCAGGTAAGCTGTGCTGGGTGTTCATCAAACTGCACTGAAAGTGAAAATAGCCTTTGGTTTCAGTTTGTAGAATTGGTACAACTGACTATTGTGGCGGCTGAGGTTGAGAAAGACCAATGACATACTAGCCACATGGGAGAGACCTTTGCTGAAGTAAATACATCAGACACAGGAGAGAGAGAGAATGAGCAGGATATGTGAATATATTAGATAACATAGTACTTTGCTGATTCCATAGCATGGAAACTGTTTATGTTATAATAAGCTCAAAAAAATTAGCACCCAAGCAATGCTATGACTTCCTTGTTAATTCATGAGATATAAAAGTGGATAAGGAAGGCTGAATGTAACCTGACAGGCAAAACCCAGGGCAAAGAGTGATGTTAAAAACTCTCTGGTGCTCCTAGAGTTTATATCTTTCTTCTCTTATCTTATTAATTTGTGCACAGGCATTTTTTTATTGATCAATTTTGTAAAATGATTAAACCAAATTCCCACCATTAGCAATTAATGATTAAACAGGTGCTACAAGTGTGAAGGTTCTTATCTCAAGACAAAGCTCACACTCATATTTGACTCATACTTTTCAATCTGAGGACAAGTTGTAGATACATTCTATTCTATTCTATTCTATTAAATGGTTTGATGTAGTTGTAGTGCCACCTAGTGGGGAATACAGCTTATAGCATATTGTTCTGTCAAACAATGACACATATATAAGTTTTCATTTAATTATTAACATCTAATATAAAGGCTATGTGCTTTCATCACTTTGAGTAATAAACACTCACACAGTGAAACAATAGTAATAGTAATAAAAATAATTACTCAAACCCCGCGCCCCCGCGTGTGTTTATAAGGACGATCACTTTCAGGTGTGCTAATCAGACCTCTCCCACTCCCACTACACGCCACGCTAAGAATGGACCGCAACCTGCAACGCGTCGTTCCCTGGTGGGTTATCTTCTGCTACTCTGTTTGTACTCTCACAGAAAGCCGGTACGTGCACAGCCCCGCAAAGATCCTGGAGTGGACTCAGGGTAACATCCAGCCTCCGCTGACTGCGCTCAAACAGCAGCACCCCGAGGAGCTCAGCGTGCGTCCTCGGCCCGTCGTGGTCAAGTGCCACCCGGACTCGATGGAGATTGTGGTGCAGGCTGACATGTTTGATACAGGGATCCGCGTGGATGGCCGACACTTGCGGCTGGGCTCTGATTCAGCGAGTAAGGGGAGTGACTGTGGAGCAGTCCCATCAGGAGAGGCGGAGTTCATCATCCATGTCCAGCTGATGGATTGTGGAACTAAACTGTCGGTGAGAACTGTGGGTTTTTTTTTCCATTGGGTTAATTAAAAGTTGAGTGTATGACTTATACAAACTAAAATTGTAACTTTTTTTTCAGTCGACAGAAGATGATATCATCTACTCCAATGTTCTGGTCTACTCTCCTCAATCATCGCCTGATGGTTTACTGAGACTGGATGGGGCAACTATTCCAGTTGAATGTCATTATGAGAAGTGAGTCCTGCACATTTGAAAATGGTGACAGGTGTGCACTGCAGAAACCAGGCTCAGTTGTTGCAATGAAATAATTTGTCTGGATGTCTTGCTATCCAAGATGAAATGGCCTAATTTACTTTTGCAAAAGTTTTTTTTAAAGTAACATTGGCTGACTCTGATGAGGTACAAACTTTTCAAGATGGCCGAATCCAGATTAGCATAGGACCACTTATCACAATGTGGGCTATAGAACAGGTAACATAACGACATGGGGTCACTTTTAGTGTTTAAATTTGAACAGATTTTAAAACTGCACGATGAAACAATAAAATAGTTCTTTCCATTTTCTTTCAACATACCCACAGCACACACAAATATACATTTTTTGCAGAAACATGATTTACAAAGTAATCTAATGATATAGGCTATAACTGACAGTTGAACTTAAATATTTGATTTATGGCAACATTTTTAAACTTTGAGAGGTTAAAATATAGTTTTAATGTGTATTTTACCTGCATTATCATGAAAAAATAGTACATGACACATCTCCCATTTAGACCAATTCTAAAGAGCATTTTGTTTCTGAAATCCACATTCAGTCCAGATGGGATCACTGGTATCCCAGTCCTACCAAAACATTTTGAACCACACACTGAAGTTTTGATCCAGATCCAAACTAAGACTGGATTACAAGCTCTAATCTTTTTTCTTTGGAAAAACCATTTTCAAAATTTCATTCATTAGCCAAGATCTAATCAGATTACTTCTGACTATCTCCACCCAGATTCTCATATTTTAGTAGCCCATCTGGTTCATAATTACATTAAGCATCTTGCATATCACTGCTTAAAGCTGAGTGCTGTTTTGTGTCTGTTTTCAGGAAGTATGCTGTAGATGGCATTTCCCTGCATCCCGCCTGGATCCCGTTTGTCGCTATGGCCTCAACAGAGGATCA
Source organism: Pseudochromis fuscus (assembly GCA_900323345.1). Lineage (NCBI taxonomy): Eukaryota > Metazoa > Chordata > Actinopteri > Pseudochromidae > Pseudochromis > Pseudochromis fuscus. The sequence goes on along the minus strand of OOFC01035127.1, from coordinate 1,672 downwards.
GATAGACTTCAGTCTGATACTTATGACTGGTATTAAATATGACTATAATCACCTTTTCAAAATTGCAATGCTCTGTTTTGAGGGTGTAAATCAGCTGAACAAATTTCAGATTTAGCCATTGGTAGGTTGGATGTTTCATTTGTCATCTTTGCAGATGATTGGCTGTTTCAAAGAGGCCCTTATACATATTTCCTGGGCGACACCATTCATTTTGAAGTCACTGCCTTTGTCCGTAACCACATCCCTCTGCGAGTATACGTCGATCACTGTGTTGCCACAGCAACTCCTGATACAGAGACAACTTTAAAATATGACTTTATTGACAATCATGGGTGAGTTTTGAATCTTCCATCCTGCAACAATAAAGGAACAGATGTCATGTTATAATTTAGAGAAACTGCCCATTCAACATTTTGTCTTGTTGCTATCAAAACAGATGTCTTGCTGATGCTTACCTGACAAACTCCAAGTCGCGCTTCCTTCCAAGAGTTGAGGAAAACAAGTTGAGGTTCCAGCTCGATGCCTTCAGGTTCTACCAAGAACCCAACAATCAGGTTTATTCTCTTAATTTTAACATTTTCAAGGTGAATTCTACTTTTGCTCTGTTTAGTATACATCAGACCAGAGCATGCTCATCTTAACACCAATATCTTTCCTACAGGTCTATATAACCTGCTATGTGAAGGCTGTTCCAGTCGCACTGGGTGTCAACACTCAAAACCGGGCATGTTCATTGATTGACAACAGGTATTATATTACAGATGCGGATATGTTGCATTCAGCCGTGATCTGTCCTTATTGCAACATTTGTGGTGAAATTCTACACTGTATGTAGAGTGGGTTAAGCTAATGTGCTGTCACCCACTGGTTTGTGGAGTTGTGTTTTGAAGCCAGGAGTCTGATATTTGAATGTTGCCATGTTGGTTTTTGGAGCCAGGGAAGAGTGAGGATGCAGGTCTAACAGTGAACCTGAGAACAATGTCCAATGTGTATGACTCAAGTCTGGAGCTGCTCTTATGGGAGACCAGACCTGTTTTTTTCAAACTACCCATACCCTTAAAGATTCCTGTGTGTTTTGTTTTGTTTTTTTTGTTTTGTTTTGTTTTTTTAAGCCTAATATCTACTCTTTATTATATTTTTCTAGATATACTACCAAATCATGATTAAGAGTTGACTTTAGCTAATGACCCCTGAAATTATTCCATGATTGAAAATGTCAATTTTTGAAATAGTCAAGTGAATCCAGTCTTTTTTTTTTTTTTTTTTTTTTTTTTTTTTTGTTCAATTTTTT
>OOFC01035118.1:0-10051 GCA_900323345.1 Pseudochromis fuscus | reverse complement strand
AAACAAAGGTTACCAAGACAACAGTTGGCAGGGGCTTCGACAGCAACTGATCTATTTGGTCTTTTTGGCTAGAGGTATGAGGCCAATCTGTGTTGGCGTAGACACACACACACACACACACACACCGACTGTTAAATCAATAATAGATTGAAATGTAAACCGGTCTGATCAGTGCAGAGACGAGTGGATCACAGGCACAAAATCTGAAAATATAAACTGATGCAAGGACAGACCAGAGTGTGTATGCATGTGTGTGTGTATGCGTGTGCGTGTGTGTGTGTGTGTGTGTGTGTGTGTGTGTGACAGATTTATTTTTTTCTCTTGATGTTACAAACCACACCTATTAAATCACCAACCATCTGCATTTAAATCATCAGCTCCAGCTCCTGGACAGCGCTGCAGCACAGTGCGATAACACCTCCAAAGTGTGTGTGGAGTATCTGCGCCCCTATTGATTCAGTACACACACACACAAGCAGAAGTCTTGTCGATATACAATCTGGAGAATTCACACCTAATTGTGTTTGATCGCAGGTCGCTGCAGATCAATAAGAGCAGACGCCAGCCACACGCTTACACACACATACATGGAGGTATAGGCGTGCAGACACCAACTGCACATACTTACATGGGATCTACTTTTCAGATAAGACATTTTCCGTATTTTAAATCATCAAGGGTGCTTTGCATTGATTTCTTAGTTTCATAAATTAAATCCAAAGGTTTTCAATTCACAGTATCTAAAGCAGCCAACAACTTTCTGTAGGAGGCTGGAAATATTTTTGGTATTTTGGCCTAAAAAATAAATTATATAAAATGTTGTTGATTCATTTTCTGTCAGTCAACTAGTCATTTTAGCACCAAGTGAGGTGAGAGAAAAGGAAATAACTAGGCCAGCAACATAAAACTTGCTTTAATACATTTTTAGAGAAATTGAAGGATGTAAATGAATCTTAGATCAGTTCGTCACAGACCTTGTGTGTGTTTTCTGTACATCTCTGTGACATTATTGTCATTCTGTGAGAGGAGCCCGAGTTGAAGTGTGTGAACTACAGCGCTGACATGTCTGTCTGTTAGATTTATTCACACAGAGAGGAGAGGATAATGACTTCTGTCCCCAACCTCCCTCATCACACGTCCTGGTATGCAAACACACACACACTTTACCGCACAGTACAGATGCAGCGTGTAGCGTTTAACGTGCACGAAACAAAGCAACTGTGTTGAAGTTGTGTTGCGGCGTGCTGACATGGCGTGAGAGGGATGTCGGTTAGCGCCCCGCAGCAGGGTCACACAAGGAGAGCGGGCGCATGGGGAACCGAGGGGTGGTGGGTGAAAGGGATGGAAAGTGGCAAATGAGTAAGAACGAGAGTAAAGGAGAAGGAATAAACATGCTTCATGAATAATTCAATCCAGGCCATAGCCCTAGAGACACTGACTTTAACTCACACGCACACGCACACACACACGTGCACGCTCTGGGCAGGTCACTTGTAATGGAGGGATTACTGTGCTCTCGTGACGAGTTAGATCTGATCCGCAGGAAGTGCCTCAGGCGGACGGAGGAGACAGAACGAGGGGGAAGGAGGTGAAAGAGATGAGGGGAGAGAAGAGGAAGAAAAAGCTGTTAGCGGGGCAAGTGGTTTCACAGCTGTGGGTGCTGCCTCTCTCATCATCAACTCCATCCATTGTTTTCACTCCCCTCTTCCCCTCTCTCTTCGCTGGCCTTTAAATTTCACTCTGGTGTCAAGCGGTTTCTTTTTTCAACAATAAAAAGCAAGATGAGGAAGGAGGAAGAAAGGGAAAGTGTGCGTTTGTTTTGATGACGCGCGTCAGCCTGTTGTCTGAACTTGAGGGTACCACTTGTGAGAAGCTGGATATCAGTCGCCGAGGATGTGGGCGCTTCACTGAGGTTGTGTTGTCCATCACTAACTGCCAGTAAATATGGTATTATGGTAATACGAAGAACCACGAAAATAAATAAATAAACTTTCATCTTCTATTAGTCCACATGACAGCAAGCGACCCTGGCTCGGTCAGATCCTCTCAGATCTGCTCCAACAGATATTTCATAGTCTGACAGCTACTTAAAAGTCCAATGTGACGACCAAAGCGTGGTTCCTACCCAGCATCCCCTCCTCCTTACCCCTTCATCTCGGAGCGTTACATGGCCACTCATGTTCCCCTCTTTCATCTGTCCACCCCAGTTTCCTCGAAGCAAATGGGTAATAAAAGGGTTCGTTTCAAGTTGAGTTTGCGCACAAGCAGGTGAAAAAACCCAAAGAGCCCCCACACACACACACACACACAATTAGGAGACCGATTTAGACGTGAGCAGCGGGGAGCTTGTCTCTCCGTGGGGGGAAGCTGCGTTTCAATCTAACTGATAGCACTCACAGAGAAACATTTGCACACACACACATGCATGAATCAATCAATGTGTCAATGCTCTCTGAGAACACAAAGTAAATGGAAGTGGATTGCACTTCACACACACACACGCACAATGTTGTTCTGTGTGTTAAGAGACTGACCCCAGCATCTTACCTCTGCATGGTGACCGAGTGCAAAGAGGAAATTTCTGTTTAGACATCAACAGAGGATCACATTATGATTATTAGTGATGCGCCGCCATGCAATCCATAACTACGCAGGATTTGTCCTGATGTTTAAAAACATGAAAGAAAAGTCAGATTTATGTAAAAGTACATGATGTGTGGTGTTTCTTTACTCATGCTCCCAGTCGAGGAAGAAAGAAAAAGAGTAAATAGAAAGATACCAAGCCAATAAAAAACAGAGCGATGGATCAAAACATGACAACATTAAAAGAGACGGATGAGTGCAGTGGGAGATGAAGGTGAGACATGAATAGAGAGCACGAGAGGAAGATGTACAAGGAGAAGAGAAATCTATACAGGAGGAGGAAGACGAGGAGAGATGAGTGTGTCCTTGACTAACGCCACTGTTATCTTCATGCTTTATCAGTGCGGTGCTGATCTGTGCCGCACAGAGCAGACAGGCAGCCATACGACATGGCTCACATCCCAGGGACATTTAGCATGGTCTATAAACCTCCGCGCTCACACTCGCACGTACACACAAGCCAAGTTTATTCACGCACAGAGCCAACGCTAATGGCGCCGCCGTCATTATGACAGCTCGATGCAATCACCCGGCCGTTTCTTGGTTACTGATAAAGCGCAAGGCCAGTCATGGGTGTGAAACAAATCACAAAGAAGATGGCATTTCTTTTGTTGTCTCACAGTGGAGAGAGAATGAGCGCTCAGAGGGAGAACGATGATAATACCATTTTTTTAATCAATTGAGGGGAGATCAGCGACAGTTACGGCCACACAATCGAGCCCTCCAGCCAAAGCCCGGCGATGGGGCTTTGATGGTTGTTTCATTCCTCAAATTGAGTGGAATAGGAATTCCAGCTCGACCACTGTCTAACAAATGTAAACCCCCGGCTTACTTCCCCCCCCGCAAAGGGCTCCCTTGAGGAGGAGTTAATGATGGTGTTTTTCCTGGGAAGATTTCACTGACGCTGAGGTGAAGGGATTGTGACAGGCACCACGCACGGCTCTGAGGAGGCTTCAGCTGAGATAACGATAGCATGACAACGCCGTGCATACTCAATGACTGGCGTGGCACTACACGCGCAAAACTGACGCACGGATGAGTGTTTGTGTATACGCTGGGTAATTGGAGTATCCGGGCTATACATGGAGGAGGAGGAGGAGGTCGGGGGTGCATGTGTGCATGATAATCTGTAGCGTGCGGAGCATATACGCCGCACGCCACACTTTGTCTGCGCAGTTAAGGCCTCAATTTTGTGTATCTGTGCGTGCATGCACAGTTTTGCCTTCACCATACGCCTCAGGGTAATTTTAAGCTATAGGAGGAGATCTATGAAGATGCTTGCATGTGTTGGAGCGTGTGTGTCCGCTGGGGACTGGGCTGCCTCGGCCGCTTCCTTTCTTCTTCTACTACAATTCCCTCCTGTTCGCCTGCAGCTGCACACACATCCACAATCTGCCTCATCACACAAATGCAAAGAAATGACAAACACCTAATGATGAATTAATTACCTTCTGGGGGCAAAGGTGGCAAGGGAGGGAAATGTTAGCAATGCCCGAAGTCGTACTATCGAGATCCAAAGGGCAGGTTCATGTATGTTACCAAAAATATTTTCTCCCTAGTGACCAGGAGTTGCCAGTAGCAACAACTACTGCCACAGTCCGACAAAAAAAAAGTTAGATTGCGACCAAGCCAATATCAACAAGAGTCCTGAAATCACCACAGATAATGGACACTCAATAGTTTTTTCATTAGTGGCACTTGTGAATGATTATCATTTGTGCGTCATCACCGACAGCTATCGAGACGCACAACAGTAATTTTCTCATCTATCGCGAGCAGAAAGTGTTCATCTGTTATTTGTAATCATGATTTTATCTGGCAGTGGTTATTGGAGGAGAGAGGGACTTCAGAGGAACTATTCATTTGGTTTAAAAAAAATAGTTTCAATCCTATTTTTGACGCCTGTGGATTATTTCTGGAAGGAGATCCAAGTGTTTTTTAGTTGGTCCACGTGGATCGAGATCTTGTGCTGAAGAGGATCACTGCTTATTTTATTCTTATTTTTCTCACTCACTGACCATTGAACTGAACCAGCTTTGTTTCCTATTATTTCATCTATTATCACTTTAACTCTTTACCTCTTTCTACTTAAGACCTCTTTGCATGCCACTCTGGTGAAAACCCTCAGGGCTCTTCAAGTGACTATAAATGAGCCAATTATCGAAGACACACTATTTTGCATGATTGCGAGCGTGGATACAGCTCAAGAAGAAAAAAAACAAAAAAAACGCGTGTACTTCAGTGAAGGGACTGTTTGGAGAGGCAGGAAGGTATAGATGGAGGAGAGGACAGCAGCCTGGGGAGATGGCGATTATGTGAAGTTAGGAGGAGAGGAGAGGAGTGAAGTGTGAAGTAATGAGGCCAGAATGAGGGCTGCAGCTGTGTCGTGTCCAGCAGAACACACACACACACACACACACACACACACACACACACACACACACACACGGAGGCCAGTCAGCCGTGGGGACTCCAGAATGACAAATGACAAAGTGACAAATGTGTCTTTGGGGAGCAGGGCAGCAGGAATTGAGTTCTGCAGGGTTAGACAAAAACACAAATCCCAACACCGCACAAATAGACAGGGAAAGTTGACAGAGTGTGTGAAGACACACAGAAAAAGAGTGATGTAAGGGCTAAGTGACTGGTTACACACACTGTATGAATATCTTGTTATGGGTATGTACAGTGTGTGTGTGAGATTGCATTTGTGCATGATCTACATTTGTCATCATTTGTCAGACGAGTCGATGTCTGTGATCACGAGGTGACAGCCTGTCATTGTGGACTGACATGCATTTGACAAGTTGCTCTCATTCAAACTTGCGCGCGCACACACACACACACACACACACACACACCTCAGTAGCTTGACCATGTCAGCCTATTTCCTTCTCTCCTCTATTGATTTCTTCTTTTTTTTTTTTTTTTTTACTTTGTTTGTTTTGTTTGGTCCCTCTTATCGGGGGGTTTATATGGCATCCTCTGGGTCAAAGACACACACGGATGGAAGTGGAAAAAGAGACAGTGTGACGGAGAGAGAAAGAAAGACAGAGAGGCAGAAAGAGGGAGATAAAGAGGGGAAGAAGAGATGAGAGATAAGAGGTTTGCCACCAGGGGTTATTGCCTTTCTCACACTGTGTATTGACTTAGCCTATTAGGGGGTGGGCTGCAGTGTTGAATACGTATTCACACACACACACACTCACACAGCTTTCCTAACTTTTGTGGTCGTGTGTTTGTTGCAGTTTACATTGAGGAACTGATCAAACAGAAACAAAGTCATACGGAGCGCACAGACTCAGCAGCTGGCAGCTGAAGTATTCGGTGCCGATGCACTAATTGGCATCTTCCTCCTGTGAGTTGTAGGGAGGGTCTCAGACAAACACACACACACATAAAAACAACACACCACAGCTGAAGGACGCCGGGGCATGGGAGAAGCCCAGACAAGCGGGGAGAAAAGTGGAAAGGAAGCAAAGGTATCGATCAAAGAGACGGAGCGGCATAAATGAAGGAGACGAAGACAGAGAGACTGAGGCGTTCGAGGGACGGGGGAGCGATAGGGAAGCAGGGGAAGACAAGTCAAGGGGAATACGGAGAGGAACGAGGCGTAATCCCCCCATGCAGAGTTTAATGGTTGGGCCCAGCGGTCGAGGACGCTGGCGGGAGGTCCCAAGGATGGATCGATCCAATCCCTCAGACAGGGGTGGAAAACTTTTTGTCTTTGAGAAAGAACGGCTGAAGGATGAAGGAGAGCGGTGAAGACTGAGGGGCAAGGGTGAGCGAGCAGCAGAGTAAAAGAGAAAGAGAGAGAAGAAGCTGAGGGGAGACTCAGATAGGATGGTGGGAGTAATAGGAATTATCTGTGTAATGCTGTTTGACCATGCAGAAGGACTGGGCGATGCAGAGTGGAGAACACGCTGAGTGTGTCACCCAGAGTGCCAGTCAAACTTTAATTAGAGCTGCGTGCATGCAGGAAAACCCTCTGGGTGGAAATAACTGACGTATCCAATCCATACTATGAAGTACATACACAATAAAGTAAACTAACAAAAAGTAACTGGCACGACAACAAGAAAAAACACATTCATTATTGTTTTATTTTGAAATTAATATATTGCTGAGTGCATTTCAAAACTATTGTTACACTCTTGATGCCTGTTTTTGATACTTTTTTAAATTTCAGGTTCCTCACATATGAAGCTTTTCCACTAGTCTACATGGTATCTACTCGCCTCGGGTGCATTTCCTTTACAGAAAACAGTCCATCCTCCATGTAGCTGGTCATCAGATGAAGTAATCTGCTCAAATCTACTGTTGTGGCGTCACAGAAACAGTTTGAAGATTGTTTCAGGTGAGAAATGAGTTGTTTTTACTTTAAATATGTTGTTAATTCATCAAGTTAGAGCCTGGTTAAAAACTTGCTCCGATGTTTTGAGAGATGTGACCTGTCGCTACGACCTCGGTCAGCTGTTTGACCAACCAGGTGCTCAGAGCTCAAGTTTTTTTCAGTTTTTAAATAAAATTTTAATGTTGCACTAAAGTGATGTTATTGTAGATTGAACCGATCTATTTAGTGGTTTTCCCCACATAGTAGAAACTTGTTATTCTGACTATAACTGAAGACTGTCGACCTGTGGGTACAAATGATTCCATGCCGCACACTGATGATGCAATGATGCAGCGACGATTCCGACCAATCGGATTTTAGTACCTGCTTGTTCCTGACCGGGTACTTTTTTAGAACTGCAGGAGAGGAGGTACTAAAAAAGTTGTACCAGGTACCAAGTTGCAGGTACTTTTTACTAGTGGAAAAACGCCGCAAACTGAGTCGAGGCGATACCATGCAGTGGAAATGCGACAATAGTCACTAAAGCCCTGACATACACTGTTATCGATAAGTTAAGGTTCTCAAAAATGTGATATTTGGCATGTGAGTGGTGATGCAGACCATTTTCATTTTTTAGCAAACATCTGTATATGTTCAAGAGTTTTTCAAGTCTGACTTCAAATCACACTCGCACACAAGATGATAGTTTCTTCTTCACATGATTATACTCGTTGTTATTCCCTCGTAAAGTTGGAGACAAAACTCACAGTCCTCATGATGGTAGGACGATGGTTGGATCTCCAAAGTGTCCATTTGAGCACTGGTTTCTACCTACAGCAAAATCCTTCACGTTAAATTGAATTTTCATTTCATAAATACACTGTCACCACTGGTGACAATGAACTTGATTCCAGTTGAAACTACAGAAAATTGATGTTTATGGAGCAAAACCTTGAGAAACTGCTATAACTAAGAAGTTGCACTGTTTCCAAAATAAAATGTCCAATATCATCAAAATAATAAAATGCTCTATGACATTTAATTTTGAGCTATGACCCTGAATAAAAGGGGTGATGTACAGAGAGAGTCGACGTTTCTGCAGTGCACTGACATCATACACACTCTCACCCCTCAGTTTAAAAACCACCACAAATGCACAACTATGTGGTTTTCTGTCCCTGTGGATTCTTGAAACCCTGCCATCTTTTATTTGCACACCTTTTCCTTTATGGTCACAGCCGTTTGAAAGACTGATAACATTTTCCTGCATCCTATCCATCTCCCATACCTCATTTTTACCACCATCCCTTTATCCCTCCATCCTTTCCCCTCCCTCTCTCCTCCCCCTCCTGGTGTAAATCACATCAGTGAGTGGGGCAGAGCAGAAAAATCCCTTCTTTCTGAGGGAGGAGATTAGGAGTGAGCACAGACAACTGGATTTAAATAACGATCACCTTCCCTACAGTGCTCATCCCTAAACTGTGAGCAGGGACGGACCCACCGTGGACATCCAGTGTGTGTGAGGGCGTGACAGTGAGTGTGTTTTCCTCTGTCGTAGCGATAACTGCATTATAAACACAATCTGCATGAAACATCTCGACCAGCATATAAAATGAGATTTTTATTTGTTATCTATATGAAATTTTTTCTTTCTTTTTTGACCTGGCGGAGTTCAGAGAGCAGTCATACATGCACACAAACACACGCCTGATAACATGCAAATAGTGACACCTGAAGGTCAGCGGCGGCGCTCTCCTGCTGAACTGTAACGCACCGTGCGAGCAGGAAGGGAATTTACCGTTTGTTCCCTGAGCTGGTCTTATCGGAGGCGTCATATGGAGTCAACCCCCTCCCACCCTCACCATACACCGAGCTCTCTGGTAGCGCTGTAAATTTACTGCCTGCATACCACTCCCCCCAGCAACCTGAACACTGGCAGGTCTGTGTCACATGACCATCGCATGGCTGCTAAACTGGAGAGTGTTTTATAGAAATACCGAATGTTCAGGAGGGAGTTTAAAAGATCGGACAGAGAGTACAAAGCTCCACCAAAGCATAATCCAGCTGTACTGATGCTATTCACTGAACACTGTTGCCCTCTTGTGGTGAAACAGCAACACTATCATTTCTGATGCTGTGGTCCCATCCTCTGATTTTTATCATGATGGAGGAAATAATAGTGTCATATGAGCAGATAGCAGAGAAAATAATGTTGATTTTATATAAACAAAACTGGTTTATCTTGTGAGCAGGGCTGAAAAGAGATCTCATCAGACTCGTCTCATTTACAACACAGCGTTTTTTTAACATAAAAAGCTGAACTAGCGTTTTGTTTAGAACTTACATGATCATTAGATGACTACTATTTGATGTGTAATGCTACAAATTAGTTTTTTCTTTCCTTAATTTACATCAATAACTCAACTCGACCGTACTATGTAAAACTCAGTAACAGGATTTTATTGTGACTCATAAAACTGGATTGAAATACATTCCCAGACTGTCAGATTTTACTTCACATCGAATGATGGTTGTAATTCATAAAGAAATGCTTGAATAACTTGTTTCAGGTTTTTCAAATATTTCTCAAATACTTTAATTTTTTGAATTGAAAGTATTCGAGGTTTGGATTTTGAACATGTGACCTTGGGATATAGAACAGTCTGATTTTTTTCCTCATATTTTTACACTCCCATGTTTCATTAGCAAAAACATTCATGAACCTAATGAATTATAAAAAAATATTTGTAGATTACCGTATTTTCCGGACTATTGAGCGCACCTGTCTATAAGCCGCTATTGAATTTATTCGAACAGTTTCATGTGGTCCACTCTGACCGGGTCTGATGTGAAGAGGCTAAAGGTATCGGCGGCATGGAGGTTGCTAGCTTGTAAAATGCTAACGAGCTTCGTGCCGCCGATACATGAGAAACACCGGTGTTTAAGCCCCAGGGTTCAAAGCGTTGGAAAAAAGTAGCGGCTTATAGTCCGGAAAATACGGTAACTGTGAGCATATACTACATAGCCGTTAAAAACTAAACTAGCAGCTGGAAGCACGAGGCCACACCAAGTGAA
>OOFC01035117.1:0-10456 GCA_900323345.1 Pseudochromis fuscus | reverse complement strand
CTCTGGAAGATGGTGACGAACTGACAAGCTGTGGTGAGTTCTAGCCTTAAACTTTGGAAGCTCCGCCCCCCATCAAAGGCACAACAAGCTCCGCCTCCTGTGATGTCACGTAGAATATGACATCATATCAAATTCTAATTTAAAAAATTAACTAGCTTTAGCTTTAGCATTAGCTTCAAGACTTTACAATGGGTGTGTAATGCGTGTTCTAGAGTGGTGACATCACACGTCAGAGTGGGAGAGCTGAAAATCCAGCCTCAAACTTTTGACTTTAACCTGTGATAAATCCCACAATTTTCAACCTACAGACAAAATGAACCCACTCCTGTGTTGCTACACTTGTCCTCTGTCACACAGTGGGGGTCTCATTGTAAGAGGACATACAGGTACAGCTGCAGTGGCTTAAATAGTAAGACAAGTCCTCCTCCAGCTCCCATAGAGTCTCATTATAAAATCTGCTGCCCAAAACAGAGATGCACTTTTTTCTACACTGCCACCATGTCCTCATATTTCACAGTAGAGACATGAAAATGACACCAGCCGTGGTTGACAAGCTGCCAACGCTCATGGTGAAACAATTTTTCATCTAGCTCATTTCGTTTTGTCCTGGTGGACATTTGTTTGTCCAGCTCTGCTCAATGTATTGTGAATGGGAGAGGGGAGACACACAGTTGCAGACCCAGGTGCATATAGATAGATAGATAGATAGATAAAACTTTAATAATCCCCATTAGGAGAAATTCAAATGTCCGGCAGCAAATACATTAACCACTTCCACCCGAGGCTGCTTTTTGACGATTTCTGCCTGAAATGACATGCCCAAATGATATCAGTAACTGCGCAACAACTGTAGGGCCTAGATTCATAATCTTGGTGTCTATGGAAACTGCTATAAAGCTCACAATAGGACGGCACCATTTCTGTCCACTCACTCTGCGTCTCAGAGGGTCTGTGCCTGTGGACGGCTCTAAAACTACCTGACCAGTGACATCATTTCAAGCTAATGCACACTGAAAATGACCATTGATGTGCTGTCATGAATACGCAGGTTTCAGAACTGTCCACTGCCACCTCTGAGACACAGAGTAGAAACTGTGCCATTTCTTAACCACTTCCACCTGAGGCTACTTTTTGACCATTTCCGCCTTAAATGACATACCCAAATGATATCAGTAACTGCTCAACAATTGTAGGGCCTAGATGCATAATCTTGGTGTCTATGGAAAGGTAACAAAATGTAGAATCTAGATAAAGTTAAAGTTTTGTTGTACCTTTCATCAGACTAGAGTTATATCAGCTGGAATACAGCAGAAATGACACAATTTTGTCTCCGCCTACCAATCTATGGATCTATGTAGGTTATCCATATCGAGTAAAATGACCATAGTTTATCGATCGTCATCGACATACATTTTATCGCGATCCCGTTTTGAAATCGTTTTATCGCCCAGCCCTACCTGAAATGGTTTCCACTTCACAGCTGTGAGTTATCAGGGTTAATTAGTGGAGTTTCTTGCTTTATCAATGGGGTTGGGACCATCAGTTGTGTTGTGCAGAAGTCAGGTTAAACCCTATTGTAATAAGCTAAACTTGCCAGGGGTGTTTTATGCACAGTATATTATTTCCACACACTTAAAAATGTTTGGTTGTTTTAACCTATAAATGGGTAAAAATTGGACGTCATGTAAGTAATTGACGTGCATCATACACTGTTTATCGAACACGTTAATAATCCACAAGAGCGAACACCAGTTTGTTTTCAGAAAAATAAACCCACTGTAGTCCCGTCTCATGGCTTGACCAGTGATCTTGGATGTGCTCTCATTATTTCTCAGCAAATAGCCTGAGGCTCTCAGCAGGGAGCCGTGAGGACACTCCTACAGAGTGCACACAGGACGAAAAAAAAAGTGTCTTTATCCAGAGAAATAACAGTTATGTTACACAGAGTGAGAAGTGCAGCTCTGCAATGCTCTCCTGACAAACTGTAATTATATTGCTTGCCTCTGAGCTGTGACAGCGCTAACCTATAATTAGGGCATTACAATGTATTCCTCTGCACTTAATTCAATTAAGGTGTTCATTTGTCTCCGTCTCTCTCTTTATTCTCTCCTCTTCAGAGTAATGGATCCTTGGGCTGGTGCCATAATCATAAGCAGTGTGCAAAGGTATGTAACCTGTGGTTCCCAAATGTTTTAAATGACTGGAAATCTGCAGTACACCTTTCACTTTATAAAGCTCGTTATTTAAATCTATTCATAATAAGATGACGCCTCTGGCTCTGGTTGCTCCTCTTTTCTCCATTTGTGAGTGTGTTGTCAGGTTTTGTTTTCGACACATCGTATCAGAGGAAATGATCTGCAGCACAGGCCGAGTTTGAAATCATATTCTTTGTTCTTTTTATTGCAGCAGGCATCAAGAAAATTCATGTTTTTTATTAGCTCATCTCTGATGGTTATTTATCGGCTTTAAATCTTCCCGTTGCTGGTCGAATAAAGGAAAATCTTCTGATCCGTGGCGATTAACATTCAGGAAAAAAATGTTAAATATTTGGGAGACCCCCGGACATGGCTGGGTGCAGCAGAGTTATTGCCACAGCTTCGCTTCATGCCTGCAGCACAGATGTGAATTAAAGTGCTTTATTTTGCTGGTCAGGCTAAAGATAGGAGGAGAGTCATGTGGGACTGCTGCTGGTTTCCACTTTAATAAATCACTGTGTGTTTGTGAGTGTATGTATGTAGTTTTGTGTGTGTTTGTATGCAGTAATAAATCAGGCCACATGCAAACCAGTGACAGTGCACGGGGTGTGTGTGTGTGTGTGTGTGTACACCTGTATGTATTGATGGTGCACTGTAGTGGTTATTACCCATTTCTCCACACTGCCATTCATCACCAAACTTGGCTCTTTATTCTCTGATGTCCTATACATCACAGCAGTTTCCCAGATAATTCATCAACATCCATAAAAGAGGCAGACAGTAAAAGCTGCTTGGCGAGCTCTCCCTATGATGTTATGTTCGCATTAAAGACGCTCCATGAAATGATGCTCACATAATATTATCTCACATCTACTGCTTTTAGATATTTAACAGCACCCACCAAGATTATTGTCTTCACTTGAGATTTTAACACGCCTTAGCAGCCTCTCACGTCGCTACCCATCCCATCGTAGAGGATGGTAATTGTGATGACACGTTGGGGCGTCAGACATCTCCCCAGCTGCATTAATAACAGCTTCTAAAGTGAGGTTTCCAGGCCTTTTAATGAACGATCACAGCGAGGAAATGTTTTCATGCCAGCCTGAATTAGCTTGTTATAGCAAGGACTGCTTCATCCTGTCATGTGTTGATCACAGCGGGTTTTTTTTTTTTTTCCAGGGAATGTTCTGTTGTTTGATTTTTCAGTGGAGGATCATACATGCGTGGTGAATGTAAAGTTATGAGTGGTATTAGCATGTTCTTGTTTCTTTGGTCCAGCTTCTTCCCACAGTCCAAACTAGCTCTGCAGCTAACGATAATTTTAGCAATTGAATAATCTATTGATTAGTCCATCCATTAGTACTAATAAATAGCGCTGGAAAACGATAAAAATTTGCATGAGGGTGGTTTGTCGCAATCTGGGCGACGGGTTAGCTTAAGTGCTACCAGAATCCCCAACTAACATATGCTTCCCGTTAATGTGGTATTTTAAACAGGAAGTGCTTTGGTGAAAACTCCTTCCTGCGAAATACTGTGTGTCGGTCAACTGTCCGTCTTGGGTTTTTTGTACTCACATTTCCCATCGAGAGAGCCACCATGCTATTTAGCCTTCTAAAAAAAAAAAACCCTGTAAAAATCGGGAGCGATACTGCCCTCACCAGTTCCTGTAGGGAACTGCAAGTACAGATGACTTTTTCCCAGCTGGTATTTGATTTTACCTATAACAAAAACCATAATAATACGACGCACTGTCTCTTGAATTTCCGCAAATTTTTATAATCGCAGTAATCGATTATGTTGAATTATCGTTGTAGCCCTGATCCAAACACATTCAGGTTAATAGGTGATGTGTGAGCGTGAATTGACAACCCATCCAGCCATAGTTAAAGTTGTAGTTACCATAAAAACATTAACAAACTTTAAGCTAATTAGTGATACTTTTCTACCTTGAATTTTATAATTTGTGATGACTTTTTTTCTCAATGACCTGAGGATAAAACATGGGCTTGAAATAAGTTTCAAAATGACACTACAACCAGCTCTCTAGGTGCTATACTTCTAGAGATGTGAGTGTTTTAATTAGCGAGGCATTGCTAATTAGCTTAAAGTTTGTTAGCATGTATCTCACTAATTAGGAATCTTAGAGAGAATTTTTTTCCAGTTTTTGTCATTACTCATGGGTCTCAATTATTCTTCAAAATTTAAAAAACGTCTGAGAGGTCAAGGGAAATTCTTGGTTAATTTGAAGTGACCCAATAGTGTTGGTGAGGTGGATAGATAAGTAAAAATGTCTGACTTTACTGATTTTAGATTAATATGCAAATGATTGCACTATTCCTGGCAATACTAGTGCTGCTACATAATACATAATCACCCCCCAAAAGACAGAAAGTCGAGTTATTGCTACAGGATGAGGGGTGGCTGGATGAGTTGAAGGACAGCTGTATTGGCCTCCATGTGCAGGTGAGTGAGTCTGCAGGTGATCAGTGGTGAGATGAGGAGGCAGCAGTCATACAGGAAGCAGGGAAACAGACAAGATATCACAACAGAGCAGATGTTCAGGAATCTCAGAGCATAGTGTCTAACTCACCGGTTGAAGCAATGACCTGGCAAAGAACGGGACCGGGGGTTGTTTACTGTGGCGTTGCAGGTGAGGACGGAGGTGCAGGGGAGTAGCACCTCGCCAAAAACAAAGACACACAAACGCACACACAGGAAGGGAGACTGAAAGGAATACAAATAATAAAAGTGAGGATAGAAATGGACGAAGCAGGAGTGACATCACCTGTTGGTTTGTGGCCAAGAAATCAGCATTTGAAAGTCGCCACGTTGGTTGTCTTTAGCCAGAATGACCAATGAGTGTGAAAGTCGACTCTGGAGACCACGCTCATCAATCCAGCTAACCAATGACATCACAATGACCTGTGAGGGGGAAAAAAAAGAGTATTTCATGATTGAAAATGACTGTTTTTGAATTGAAGTCGATGTGTATTTATTGTTAATCCTTAGGGTCTTTTAGGGTCATACTCTTGTTTAATGGTGAAAAACTGAAACGAAAGGCTCGATGAGAAATCAATGCATTCCTCTAAAGGACGTCAGGTTTCCATCAGAAGCAGGACTTTAAATGTAGATGTGGTCCGAGCTGTCGGAGCTGCTGTGAGATGACAGCCTCTCTGTGAAGTCAGAGCTCTTTCATCCTGTCTGCAGCCTCCTCATCAAAGGACAGTTTGCGGTTAGCTCGACTACAATCAGGGCTTTGGTTAGTTTGGCTCAGATGGTTTTATATGATTTGATCTGTTTTCAGTATCAAGTATTGGCTTGTTTATGGTTGATGTTGGAGTATAATCTGCAGTACAAATGCTGCTAAACTGGAAATAGTTATTTTTTTTAGGGGGGGAGGGGATTGGACCCATGTAAAGTAGATCATGGTGGTTGTGTTGTGTCAAATCCCTGAATTATTGAGTTTATACATTTATCCACATTCAGTGCAGTGCTTGATACAGTAGATTTGAGTTGGATGTGTGACACTGAGGATTAATAAATTGGACTTGAACTTTAATACTGTATCACTACATCTCTGTGTACCTCTGAAGCTCAGATGAGGAGCTTGTTGACGCGTGTTGCCGTGAGACAGCCTATCAGTTTGGCTCGGGATCATTTGGCCCCACGTCGTCCTTACGGACCCTGGTGGTAATGAGCGCTTGTTAATCCTTCTGTCACTATTTCCTCCAGGCAGATAGCCATTTGCAAGTGCCAGAGTTGATTAGAAAGACACTCCCACACAGTTCAGTTCGATTCAGCTCTTATAAAAGGCTTAAGATGGCACTGTAGCCATGGAGGGACATCATGTGTATACACTGACACTGGTGTCCTAGCTCACAACCTAGACAATTGGCATCGAGCGTGGTGTAACGACCTTCTTTCAGTAGCACTTGGCAGTCATTAGTGGACTTCAATACTCCCTACAGCCTTGTTGTGATGTTTGACTGAGAGCCAGACATCCTTTCCTTTCACCCCTCCTCGCTTCAAACTCGCAGTTTCAAGTGAAATAAAAGTACTTGTGAAATAATTTGCTTGCAGTTTGTTTCTTGGGAAAAGCCAAAGATTGTCTGTGGATGTTTAAAGGTCTGGAACGTTTTCAAAGACAATGCTTGGTTGTTGAATCAGGAAGCCAGAGACAAACATGGGGCTTGTTTCCTCTCGGAGGGGTTTGTCTGGGCAGCGAATCAAACGGCGTCAAACACCAAAAGAACAGCATTTTGCACGGTCAGCAGAGAAGTTGTCTGCTCCATTATCTCTGGTTGGTCATGGAGGAGTGGGCTGCCAAAACACAGTCACACACACACACACACACAAAACACAACCATGTTTCTATCTCTTCAGAGGACAATACATCGACTTACATTCTTTGTCTACCCCGAACAGTAGCTACTTCCTGTTTAACCCTCACCTCTCCTTAACAGAAACCGAACCTTCATCTGAAAATGAGTGCGTAAACAGATTCATGCATTACACACTTTACCCTGCAGCCAATTGAATCCAAGTCACATCCTGCGACCAATAAGAACAGCTTGGATCCCAAATCACCTCCAATTTGCTGCTACATTCTGCAGCCTGAGCAGAAATATCTGTCTTCCAGTGGAGACTTTAGGTGCAGATCTCTCTCTAAACCACTCCACAAAGTTCCCCCCAGTCAGCTGTATTTGCGCTGTAGTGAAATGGGATGCTTGGTTTGAGCTTGAAATGGGGCAGAAAACGAACTGACACCGAGGTACAAAGGGAACGGCACGAGAGTGGGAACGTCAGTCCGGATTAGCGGAGGAGACCTCGCGTGGAGACCGGGGAGGGGAGATGGGAGATGGCAGGGCTGGAACAGGGCTATCAGACATGCTTCAAGACATTTCTCATTGCATAGCAGCGAGACTTGGACTCCATGTGCACTCTGTAGTCAATTTGGCAGCAACTTTTCCTTCCCCCTCTCTCCTCTCACCCTGCAGTGGTACAAATCACTAGCTCTGAGGCGGTGCTGGCACCACTGTAACATATAAACAGTGCAACAATCAAATCATACTCTATCTTATAAACCCAACAACCATCTCAGTTATAATGTAATCCTGCATATATGTGGAGTCTAGTTAAAATATGTTGCATCTGGATTCACCATCATTATTTGCAGGTATAGCCTTATTGAAAATAATCAAATGGATTTATTGAGATGATCTGAACTACTTCGATGGCTAAAGTGAAAGTACACGTGATTAAATGTAGCTAATAATCATTAAGTACAGAACATCACACATGAAGCAGGTCGTCTTTCTTCTAGTTTTCAGATTATTAGATTTATAAAATATTCTCCATTCAATTAAAAGTTTCTTCATTCTGAGATCTTTCTTTTTTGGAAAGCACACTTTTACCTTTTACTTTGTGTACAGTTTAAATCTGCAGTGCAGGTTTTGTCTCCCTCTTGTGGCAGTGAAAGTAATTACATAAACATTGTGGATACAGTTGCTCTCTTCCTGCCTCTGGCAAACCAACCTGTTGATACATTACCTGTGCTTCAAGACAGGAAGTGTGGCACAGATTTAAAACTTCATCTTTGACTTATCGGGGTCCTGGGGGCAGCAGTTCCAGCAAGGAAGCCCAGACCTCCCTCTCCCCAGCCACTTCCTCCAGCTCTTGTGTGGTAATCCCGAGGTGTTCCCAGGTCAACTGAAGGATATGGTCCCTCCAGTGTGTCCTGGGTTGGCCCCAAGGTCTCCTCCTGGATAAACATGTCCGAAACACCTCCCCAGGGAGGCGTACAGGAAGCATCCTCATCAGAGGAACCACCTCAACTGGTTCTTCTGGACGTGGAGGAGGTCTTCTCTAAATCCCTTCCGATGTCCGAGCTCCTCGCCCTATCTCTAAGGATGAACCCGACCACTAGGGTTGCCAACTGTCCCTTGAAAAACAGAATTGTCCCATATTTAGAAATAAAGTTACGTGGCCTGTATTGACCTGAAAAGGGACGCACTGTGTCCCGTACTTAAAGCTAAATTATTTCACCACGCCAGGAGGGGTAAAAGCAATTGGGTTGGCCAGCCAGTCCAACCAGGTGTCCTTTATCTATTTTTCAGGGAGTTGGCAACCATACTGTCCACCCTGCTGAGGAAAACTCATAGTTTCAGTCATTACCCAGAGTTCATGACCAAAGATGGGGATTGGAAAGTAGATTAACCAGTAAATCGGAAACTTCGCCTTCTGGTTTAGCTCCCTCTTCACCACAACGGACTGGTTTAGTGTTCATCTCCCGCTCCATCCTATACCTCACTCATGAACAAGATCCTGAGGCATCTAAACTCCTGCACCTGAGGAGTTGTACACTGCAAATAAATACAATCTCCTGCCACTGGCTGGTCTGATCAGCACCAGTGTGAGCTCATCCAGTTTGAATGCAGTTGATGTTTATTTATATGAAAAAGTCCTGCATCCTTGGCTCAACCTGCACCCCTGAGACATCAGTCAGGTTTGATAAACATTCAAAATTTGCTCTTGTCAAAGCTGCATTGCCTCTGTATAGTGATGCTGTCATACAGGCGTATTGGTTTAGCCATAATATAACTATCAAAGTTTCCACATTCATAAAACAAGGTGCAGGTTTACAGAGTTGTTATCTTGGCTTATTATATATTGATTTAGTTTTTGAGGACTCACTTTCTTGTCCCATAATGTGACTGTAAACAGATTTAAGTCCCCAGTAAATGAGTAATACCTTCCCCAATACACATCCCTTCACAATGTTCAACAGCTGGTGGATTCAGCCTGTTCACCTCCTTCACTGGGAGGAAACTTGCCTCAGGATGATGAGACAACACATTCCTTTGCTAAAACAACCACTCCCTTACAAGAAAATGTCTTTTTTACCCTAAACGTTAAAGCATATTAATATTATTATGCAACATCAAGGTTTCTCATAACTTAAACTTTCTTAAGGACCTTTGTTTGAGATGTTTTTACTGTGAAGTAAGCAGCGGTGGGACAGTCCAAACTCCCGAGACCTCGATGTGGACATAAGTTTGCGACGGTGCTTCTCTAACTTTCAGATGAGTCGCCCTGCCCTTGTGATGCCGCTGTACATTGCTCTCCTCCCCACTGTTTCTCATTACAGCATGAAATTACAATCAGTGGAGACTCGCTCCCCTGGGCTGCCTCTGCTTACTGGTGCAAGATCCACTTTTATGGTATAGACGGCCACGCTGTTAATTCCTGACATGCTCCAGAAACAGTCAGGGCAACACTCATTAGCTTTCCATCACTTTCTGCTTACCTCTGCTGTAGCAGGCGCCCTCTCACTTTACCTCCTTTATTAACTCTGATTAGACTGGAAATAAGATCAGAGGGGAAAGTGTCGGACTGTTTGTTGAATAACTTTAGTCATACATCTACAAACACCATTAACTACCACTAATGTGCTTTGCCAGATACACTTAGGAGTAATTACAACGTGGAGTATGTTCATGTTAGAAACAGACCAAAGCTACACAAGCAATTAAATGTTGGACTTTGATTTGAATATTTCTCAGTTTTAAGGGAAAAAAGTAGAAAATTAGTGAAGTTTTTTATGTACTGTACATAACTGATCTGGATGTATATGTGTGTGTGTGTATACATATTTTTACAGACATGTTTTCCTTATAAGATTGGATAAAGGTTCTTAATTATTAATTAACAATCAACTATTTTAGCTTATTTTGGTAAAATGCTTCTTAAACATCTCATTCATTTTTATTTATTGTGTATCATTGAATAATATTTCTATTTTTCTGACATGGTCTTGACCTCAAACAGAATAAAAAATGATAAAATGATGTTTTAGTTTCAGATATTGTTATGAAACTAATAGAATGAATTGAATATTAATATTTATGAATTCAAGCCTTGTTGAAGCTAATAATATAATAACAGCTGATAAGGTAATAAATTTGCCCTTTTTGAAATGTAATAGGCCAATAACGTAATAACTGGCCAATAATGTTATAAAAGTCCTGAACTGATGATGTAATAATTTTTGGCCAATAACGTAATAATTTATTACTGTGACTGAGTTGGTAATAATTTATTACGTTATTGGCCTGGTAAAAGAAAAAAAAATTGCAAACGTAATAACTGAGCCAATAATGTAATAAATCATTACGTTATCGGTTCAGGACTTTTATAACATTATTGGCCTATTACATTTCAAAAAGGGCAAATTTATTACATTATCACCTGTTATTACATTA
>OOFC01035110.1:0-11447 GCA_900323345.1 Pseudochromis fuscus | reverse complement strand
GAGGTGGTGGGGGTGCAGTGAGACAGGTTGTTGCTGGAGGTGGCGGTGCAGAGTAGATTTGGACAGGGATGTCTTTAGGCTGCTGTTTTTTAGCTGTTTTACTGCGTCTGGGTGCAGGTCTGATGGAGGAGGGTCCTTCAGAAGAGGGGCACAGGCTGATGATGGACAGCGGCTGGGACGAACATGGGACTCCTGAAGAAGACACTCTGGACTGAGGAGTCTTCAGGATGTACTGACCCTGTCGCTTCTGGAGAAAAAAAAAGATGGCAGGAATGGGAGAAGAAATGGTTTTAGAAACAAGGACATTATATCGTCTAACATTCTGAAATGAATGATGACGCCCATGCCGCCGTCTAATGTTCTTTTGTTGTAAATGGATCTAATGGTGACATGAGATTAAAGTGAAGCGACAGAAGGAATGCGTACAATAAAACCACACATTTATTGATGCTGGCAGGAGGTAAATCCTCCCGATCTGCTCCTGCAAAACGATCTCATAAAACTCAAAGGAAAACAGAAACAGTTCATACAATAAATTGCTCGACAAAGAACGTCACCACAAAGGCCTCTCAGCAGCTGCTGCAGGCTGGAAACACCAGCTATTTTAAAATTATTACTAAATGTATTCATAAAGCCATTTTTAAGTTCTTGTTTCAAACCATTGATTTCTTAAATAAGGCTGCAGAAATAAAACTCAGGGGATGTCTTAGATAGTAAAGACACATGACTCAGTCATGTGTAATACTGGTTGCTAGGAAACATCTGCAGGGTTGTCCAGTCAAAGGCAATGAAATGTGTAAAGGGCAAGGTTGTGTCCACAATCACTACCTATCCATTATGAAGTACATTAGTTGTCTGGCTTTTATTTATTTTTTTTTGAGTGTTCAATGTGAAAATGGCTGCAAGTCAACAGATGTAAGTGATGACACACAATCGTATAAAGTGTCTGACAGTACTGCTCACTACTGGGCAATACGGACACAGTACATCAGGAGTAAGTAGGAAGTAGTGAACAAGGGAGTGTTTGTGAACACAGTACATCAGTGTAGCACAACGTCCTACAACTAAGCTAAATTTTATTTATCTCTGCTGAACAAAGTGATGCTACTGCTATAAACTCCATCAGTGCCTGCCTAGTGGAAAATAAATAAGTAAATGAGCCAAAATTTCTTAAAATTAAACAAGGACAAAACTGAAATCCTGCTCGTTGGCCCTATAACAAAATGAGATATACAGTTATCTTATCTGGTGAAATTAACCCCCTGGTTTAAGTCTGAGGTCACATGTCTTGGTGTCGTCTACAACTCAGATCTGAGCTTCATAAAGTAACATGTGCATCTTATTTCCACCTTAGAAACACTGGTTAATCAAAAAGATGCAGAAAAACTGATTCATGTCTTTGTTTCAAGCAGACTTGATTACTGTAATTCACTTTTTACTGGCCCGCTGAAAAAAAACACAGAGTCCAGCTTATTCAGAGCTCTGCTGTCTGACTGTGAACTAGAACTAAGAGCAAGGGGAACATCAGTCCAGTTTCAGCTGCTCTGCACTGGCTCCCTGCAACATTTACAGCTCATTTTAAGCTCCTCCTGCCTTTGTCTAAGGCCCTAAATGGACTCACACCAACACACATTTCCAACTCACTAGTTAATTACCCGCCAGAAAAAATGAACTGGGGATGCAGTCTTCATCAGCAACGGCCCAAAGCTCTGAAACACACTGCCTTTAGATATCAGTGGATCAAGCTCAATAAACATACTCAGAAAAAAGCTTAAAATATATTTTCACACTTGAGCCTTTAAACAGCTGAGACTTAACATCACTTTGCAATCTGCATCTCTGCATTCATACTTCATTTCTTCCTATTCCAATTTTTGTTATTTTATTAATCTTTTAAAATCCTATTTTTTTTTTTTTATTTCAAATTGTATTTCTACTCTATTTTATTTTATTCCATGTATTTTAGTTTAATTTTTACTTCTATTCCCACTGTGCTACTTAAATTTGATCATGGTAAAGCACTTTGTGCTACATTCAGATATAAGAGGTGCTACACAAACAAAGCTTATTATTAGTGTTATTTATGTTAAACATTACCAATGCACTAGATTTTCTTCAGCAAGGACATGTGGCTGATCACACCTTCATTCCATACCCGATATATATAGATATATGAATAGGTTATCATCAGTATCACCCCTGCATTGCAGAAAGAGTTTTCTTCCCCAGCTTCCAAGCACTGCTTAAACATGATGCCAACTTAAATGCCTCTTTTTAAAAAAAAAACACTAAACAAAACAACCATTTTAGTTGTGAATTATTTATAGCACTTCATACCCTCAATGATTACAGTTATCCTAGCAGCTCTTTGAGGCTGTACTTCATGGATATTTAGACCAAAATTATTGGACAGATTGAAATCTCTCCCTCATTGTGGCACCATTAAAAATGTCAGGGGATCATCAAAGTCACCACACTTTATTCTGAAATGTTGAATGGTTAATAACAGAGTTTTAATTTTAATTAAGTATTGAATTTAGTGAATATGAAGCAGGAGCCTCTGGGGTTTTATTAACTGATGCGAAAGTGCAGAGGGAGGCTGACCTCTCTGAAGGACCGTAATCTGCTCAGAGTCTTCTCTCGCTCCTGGTCCACCCACTGTTTCCTCCTCTGCTCCTCCTCCTTCCTCTTCTCTCGTTTCTGCAGACAACAGAGGGAGACAGTGAGAGGTGTTACAGACAAACAACTGGTTCAAGTTTCATTTGCAGCTTCTGTTGGTGCAGGAGTGTCACTGTGTGTTATCTTGTTGCCCTGGTGACATACCAGGTGGACCTGATGATGCTGGGTGAACACTATAGAGCTCTGTTTGGCTGCAAGCTGTTTCTGCTCATGGACCTCCATGCACTGATCCTAAAAACACACAGAGGAAATAATATTTGAAAACTCACAAATATAACACATTTAAAAAAAAAATAAAATTGCAATTTGATATGTACACACCACATTCAGAAGTGAGTGGGTGCTGAGCCAATATGTGCTTCAAAGTTCAGAAAATGCCATTGAAACAGATAATGAGGTAATTAGCAGGGTATTTTTATAATTTCACAATGCTCCTTTTTTTGACTGCATAGTTAAATATTCATGCATATGACTCGTGGTCCCTGTGGATTACTGTAGGCGACTTGTGGGAGCCTCTAACTAGGGTATTCTTCCCACTTTGCTCTGAGCTATAAAATGTTTTTAATCAGACAAATGAGCTTGCAGCCAGCAGGAGAAGAAAATGCCAACTGCCTAAATGACTCTGTCAGCTAAAAATAAAACAATACAGTAAAAAGCAGTTTTCAAAACTCAGCACATGGAGTGGATGGAAAGTGAGCCACCACCTTCTTTCATTAACATTACCAACATTATTTCCAATCTACATTTTACAAATCAATACATTTCCCTCGGAAGAAAAAACACAAATTGACACATACATGAATCATTTTTAATGGGGCAGAGGCTGCAAGAGGAATTAATGGCAGTGGCGGTCGCCCACACCTTTTTGTTGCGCAGATAAGCTCGCCGGGCACAGATGTTGCCTCTCTTGGTCTCCAGCGTCTGTAGGCGTCTTCTGAGCTGATTGACAGCTGGAGAGTTTGCGTGTTGAAGACCTGTGTGGACCATGCTCTGCAGCTCCTCCGGATCCTCACACACATCGTAATACACCACCTCCTCCTTCAGTTCTGAAACACAAATGCAGTGCGGTCACTCTGATCCCTCTTAACCAGCTCACCTGGTATTCACATGCTATTACACTTATTCATTCTGCACTTACTTTCATGCCCCTTCACACTGTAAACAATCTGAGGAGTTGTACATGCAAATGCATTTAATAATTTAATGTCTTCCCTTCATGCTTTTTTCAAATCATACAAAAAATTGTACACATATACTGTATATTATACACTGTAGATACATAATGCCACTCGTTGGTTTGTGAGTCTGCATTCTGAAGCCAGGAGTTTGACATTTGGACAAAGTGACTATATATGGATATGGAGGGAGGAGGAACGAGGCTGGTTTGACCTTTGAACCTGAGGATGCTGCACAATGTACGAGTCCAGAATATTGCACTTTTTTGCACTTATGAATTGGCCTCAACTTTGAGCCCCAGTTGCTTCGTCCATTTCTATATACACACTCTATTCTATGGTATAGATCCATACAGGAAACAAGGCAGTCTGCATATAATCTTACGCCAACTGTCAGTGAGAAAAACTCTGCAACAAGCCAAAGCTGATTTCCAATAAAGCAATTCATATATTCCAACAAGGGCATTTGAAAAGTGCTGGCTCTCCTGGCCTTGCCCAGTGACTCATGTATTTACATTACAGACTCCATAAACTCAGAGGCCGCCTTTAATTTGCAACAGCACATATTTTTCTCTGTCCGCTCACTTTCTTCACTGAAGCGCAAATGTTAGAGGACACGTTGTTACTTTCAAGTCGCGATAAATACACCTGAAACCTGTACAAGGTAAAGATGCACACAACCAAAGTCACCACAGACACCCACAGCTTTTACATACACACACACATCTCGCAAGCAAAACATCCCACGTCCCATGAGAAGCAATTAGGAAAATATTTACATGAACAAAATACAGTGTTTCCCCAAAGTACACCCTTTACACAACACACTGAGTGTGTGGCCAGATAAACAGAAGCATGGTAATGCAATGTTATGTACACAGGTGTAACATTGTGTCATTTTAATTATAATTGATATTATGACAGAATGGGATTGATTCAGCTCTGTAGTGAGTGTAACATTACTTTGTTTAGTGTGCTTAGAGTTTTCACTGAAACAAGGTGGATAAATTATTAGAAACACCTTTTAAGTACTGTAGTCAGATAATAGACTGTAAGTAGAAATGATGGAAGCAACCATGGCTCAAAAATATGGCCAATGAGGAAGTGTAAAAAAGTGCAAAAGGTGGGTCTGACATTTGAACCCGAGGACGCCGCCCAATTTGTATGAAAGTCCAAACCAGCGCTGGTCTCACTGGAGGCCAGACCTGTCAAACAAACTAACCACACCCCTAAATATTGTTTTCTTGAAGCCTTATATCTACTTATCACTGATAAGAAGAGTTGATTTTAGCTAATGACAACAGAATGACTTGTAGGAAAAATGTATTGATTAATTATTCAGTATTTCCTGATTGAAAATGATGATATTTTTAATTGAAGTCATTTGGAGCCACTGTTTTTTGGTGCCATTATCTAGTGGCCACCCAGAAAATTGCACTTTTTTCACTTCCACAGTGGCCTCACTTTTGAGACCTGGTTGGTTTGTCCATTTCTATATACAGTGTGTGGTTGGACAATACTTAAAAGATGTACAGTCTGTAGAGTTTTTATATGTCAAAGCATTACACTGTTCAAGTGTTTGCATTTTTATTCCCTGCTACATTATTTAAATCCAGTGTTTGGGCAGAGACAATAATTTCTGAAGACATTTGTATTCCAATGACAGACTCACAAGATGAGAAAGCAGTGTTTGTTTTTTTTACGTGGGTTGCACAAAGAAGCATCTTTTACAGTAATTTGGTTTCATACAGGAGGTGCTATATTCAAAACATGTTAATACTTAAGCATACAGCAAGTATACCTTTAATCTGCCGTCGCACAGTGTCTATCTGAGCCACCAGCAGCTGCTCCTCATTCTTCAGTATCTCAAACTTGCTGTCGTACAGTTCTAGTTGGATTTCATAGAACTGCAGTTCCAGTTGATCCACTGTGTCGTGCTGCTGGACATCCTCAAACACAGACCTGGAATCAGCGCTCTGGCTCTTTACTCTGCCCGACAGGCTCCCCAGCTGCACAACGACAACAGAAAAAAATGTTAAGTCAGCCCTATTACAGAATCATACTGGGGCAGTGTAGAAAAAAAATAGACGAAAAAAAAACCCACCATCACACAGCTGCTTTCAAATGCAATGCTTTTTGATGGCTGACTAAAATTTGGATGTAAGACTGTCCTTGAAATGAAGATCAAAATAAGCTTTGCTTTCAACTACATTTAAAAACAATTAATTTGATATAAAAATAAAGTGTTCGTGTTGGATAATCCATCTCAAGACAGCATTATTCTCTGCAGACTTTCACACTGTGATGAAATGAGCTGAAACCAACCACTACCTGCAGTATTGTGGCAGTAATGTTAGGTTTGCTTGATATGTAGTTAATGAGCTGACACATTCAGAGCCAATGTATGTCCTTAAATGCTCTCAATTACGTCAGATAAAAACGACAGTGTCTGACTGAGATTATATATGTATGTGTAAAGGTGTCGCACTGTTACCTCTGCAGGCACACGAGTGCACTCACCAGAGTCACTGAATTATGTTGCCACCAGCACAAGATTTTTGCGTAGGTGCAGCTCACTGATCTCATTATAAACACTTGCACACAGCTGTCTATGTAAAAGGCTCATGTTGATTTCACAGCAGTAGATACTGCCAGCATCCTCAAACTTCAGGATGAATAATACAGTCACATGAAGGTAAAGGTGCTGAAGGTGTTTCTCTTTTTTCCTCCAAAAGCTAAATCCGCAGCACGACTCCCTACAGCAGAAAGTCATTCGCTGCAGTTTTCCCAAAATACTGTGATCCAGACATTAGACATATACATCCACAGATATGTACATGGCTGTTTTGAGCAGCTATATACACACAGACACACTCACTTATTCATGCATGCAGGTTTTTAGGGGTGTATCGAGGGGATTCTCTGTGTTTTTAGAGAAGCTTTATAAATAGATCAAAGGACTATAGCAGCCAGAGATTCACATCAGACCAGAATACCAAGTGAAAGATACACGAGAGCAAGTAGGCACTGTGTCACATCTCTACAGACTTACAACCACTACAAAGGCAGTGTTGGCCTTGGCACTGAAATAAAGGTATGAATGATAACTAAAGCCTTACAACTGTGCCAGACTCCAATAAAGCCATGATAGAATGTGCTGAGTAATGACAGAAACACTGGAAAAGCTGCTTATGTTAATGAAAAAAAAAAAGTAAGACACACACACCTTTTCTCTGATGCTGTCTTTCTTGCGGCTGAGGCACATCTCTGTGGCTCTCATGTGTTGCAGAGTTTCTTTAGCCAATAGGAAGCGTAGTTTCTCCAATCTGGGAGCTGCAGATGCCCAGGCAGCAGATCCAAAACGACACTTATCCTCCTCCATCTGTTTGACCATACCTGGACATGTACACAAGGATCTGTTACGGCTGTCACACAAAAGCACAAACAGCATTAACATGAAAGCAAAACCCATGTTTAAGTTTCAAAAGACATCTGAAGTGTGTGTTGTAATAGATTTTACTGTAACATCTTCAACTCTCTTAAACGTGTTTCTACCTCCTCCAAATCCCTCAGTGCTTTTCTAAGACTAAAATGGCTGCCAGACATTTAGAAATTTAGATTTAATTTATATATAACAAGGGAAATAAAGTCCTTCATTATTCCCTTGTTTTTCTTGTGTCCATAAAATAAACCCCACAATGCAATTATACTGTTTTTCTTTTCACATAATCTCATTTGAAGTGGCTTTTAACATTTTATTTCCAATGTGCATTTTATTTGGATGCTGAAAACTCCTGACTCTGCACCACTTTTTCTTTGCGTGAACCATAAAAGTCATTAATTAAACCATCCAGACACCAAAACCACAGATAAAAGAACTAAGCACAGCGACTTTTACCAGCCAGAGCCTTTGAAGTTTGTGCAAAGTAGGTGACAGTGATGTCCTGGATTGAGGCAACTGCATCTTGTGCTTTTGTCCTCCACTCCTCCGCCTCCATTTCCAGTGCTGCAACTCTCTTAGGACCCAAGTCCTCAAACTCCAAAGTCTTCTGCAGGAAACCACAGATACAAAAACAGTGGCTGGCTTTACACTCGGTGATTTAATGCGTACTTCTTACAGGTACTTAACCCACACATATTAGGATTTTAGTCAAAGTCAGTTTCAAATTCTTGAAGAGAATTTATTCATTTTTACACTGAAACAAATGTAAATGGCCCTGCATGTACATTTTTTAACCACATCCTAAAAACTAACACAGCTAAATATACAGTATGTCCATAGCATAAACTGTGTATAGAATGGATGGAGCTAATGTGATGTCACCCGTTGATCTGTGGCGTCACATCTTGAAGCGATGAGATTGGGATTGGCTGTCTGCTATGTTGGTTGTTTGGAGCCAGAAGTGACCATATTTGAATATGACGGCAGGAAGGAGTAGGTGGGTCTGACCTTTGAACCTGAGGATGCTGTCCAATCTATATAAGACTTGAGATCAGGTCTGGTCAGTGAGACCAGACCTGTTGATCAAACTTACCAAACCCTAACCCTTACCCCTAAATCTTCCTCTTTTTGAAGCCTAATATGTATTTAAGAATGAAATGATTTTCAGCTGGACCTTTGGATTTAGCTAATGACATCAGAATAACTTCTGAAAAAAATGCATTGACTGAGTATTTCATGATTCAAAACTATATACTATATATACTGTATATATAACTATATACAGTCTATGGTCTCTAGTTACCAGGATCTCCATCTTGTAAAGGCAGGCCAGCTCTCTCATGTCCCTGAAAGGCTGTAGCAGGTACTGGAAGAAGGTGGTGGCAACAGTGACCAGGTCCTGGTAGGCCTCGTCTTCTTCCTCATAGATGCTGAGCAGCTCCATCATTCGATCAACACTGCCGTGAGTCTGCAGCAGCTGAAAATATGAAAGACATAAACACCATTACTTGGGTTTATTCTGAGCCCACAGCTAAGTCTCTGCTCTGTTTGACTTTTCAAACCTCAGCTGAATTGGAAAAACACAGGGAACTCGTTTTTTGAAGTAGTTAAATCCAAGCACACTAAGTTGATGTAAGTCCTTTCAGACTACAGCTTGGGTGGGCTGAAGGTGTCCGTCTGAAGCCACTTTAACATGAGGTTAGTGGTGCAACACCACAGGAATTCCTGCAGTCAGTTCTCTGACACTAACCGCTGAGGTCAAACAAATTTGTCTCCTCAATTTTGGAGCTTAAAAAAATATCTTAAACGAAAGGATAAATAAAGATTCAATACAATAACATCACAAGCTGCTAGCTGTTCACTGGCAGTCAAAAAACATCAGATGATTTTCATACAGATGTCATTTACTACTGGACTGCTACATTAGATTGTATTGATGCTACTGAAGCTGTGTACACCAGCTGCCTTATTTCCAGAGTCTGGGTTCTCTGGACTTCAAATGTGGTATTGTTATATTGTTGTTATACTGTATGGTGACATTCATTCAGTGTAACAAAACAACTGAAAGACCAAGTTATAATTCTTCACTTTAATTAATTCAAGTGCATCACTCACTGTCTGAAAAACAACAACAGTGCTGGCAGTGTTACAACATCTGAGAGGTTTGCTGTGTCATGGTAGGTCTGCTTTTAGACCTACACAACCACTGTGTGGTGCTCATCCTGCAGGCAACATCCTTACAGGGAAATACAGAGCCCTTAACTAATGCTATCCATGAAAGATAGCTTCTAAGACATCTTCTATGACAAACACACAGGTAGAAGAAGAAGAGCATTGTTGAGATGGGGTTCAAGATCACACACCAATTCAAAATAAATGGACAGAACAATAAGCCTGCAATTACTCATTAAGAATTTAATATAATATATTTATTTAATATATTTAATATTCAAAATAAGAATCAGGTTCTATTTGTCTTGATTCAGTCTGCCTACAGTAATATATAAGGCTGACAAAGCATCTCTATGGCAGTATTGTAGTCTTATTAGTGTATTGTATTAGACAGAATCAGTGCAGTTACACTGGTACCTACTCACTTCGCTTCGGTTTGGGCGCATTTACACTGGCAAAAAGTACCTGGAACTTGGTACCTGGTACAACTTATTGTACCTACTCTCCTGTAGTTCCAAAAAAAGTACCTGGTCAGGTCGGAACAGGTACTAAAATCTTATTGGTCGGAATCGTAACTGCATCGTTGCGTCATCACTGCGCTGCACATAATCTGTCCCCGCAAACAAAGGCATTTTTAAATCTTTGGCAAACCATGCAGACGTGTTTGAAATCACAACAAGAAGAGAATGGCATCTTTTAGAAATCCTGCCCCATGGACTCAGTACAAGGTCCAAACCTTTCTGTCATTATTTGTCGATGAGAAAATTCAGTGGGAGCTGGATGGCGCGGTCAGAAACGAAAGAATCGCATAGAAGATGACGTCACGATTGACAGCCAGCTAGACGGAGGAAGGACTATCCGCATTTTTCTTTGTACATATGAAGAATTTCTGTCAAAGTATAACATCCCAATAACACCTGCAGATTATTCAAAAGTGTTTGGAGCAATCATCTCTGGAGTAAGTATGATTTATAAACACCAACAGAGGATTAACGTCCAGAACACACCCTTGCTGTCTCCAGTTATTTCTCCTGTAGGGAAGATTTGTTTGTCCAGTTATTCCAGAAACAACAACAGGTCAATAAGAGCAATATTTCAAACAGATGTTGTATCATTACCACGTGCTATTTCTCATTGGAATAAATTTGTGGATGATGTGGCATGGAAGAAGGTTTGGCTTTTACCTAATAAGTATTTGATCCCTAATAAGATGAAGGAAATTTCTTTCAGACTGATCCATAGAATTTACCCAGCGAAAGTTTATATTCAAAATAGATTCAAATTAGACATTGATGTACATTGCAGCTTCTGTAATGATTGTCCTGAAACGGTTGTTCATTTATTTTGGAATTGCCCAGCTGTAAAGAATTTCTGGCAAAAATTCTGTGATCTCATCCATGAGAAGATTAATGAACATTTTGTGTTATTCTGGAAGAATGTATTGTTTGGTGTGGAGAAGGATGCGCAAAAAAACTCTGGTGTGTTCTTAACAAATCTGATCATAATGGCTAAATTTCACATTCATAAATGTAAATTTACAGGTAAACAACCATGCGTCATTGCTTTCTGTAATGAGTTCAAGCAATACATTCACTCAATACATTCAATTTTGTATTCTGAAAAACAAAAAGCAATTAAGACTGTGACTGCCTGTGAAATGTTTGAAATGATGACAAGACTCTAACCCCCCCAGCATGAACTGTTCTTTTCTTTGTTTCTTTCTTTCCTTGTTAAATATTGCACTTGACCAAATGTATTTACTAAGTGCCTCTATTTTGTATACATACTTATAAGATGTTTATTATTTTTTGTATTGACAAAATTGTCTTGTTCTGTAACAACACAGCACTCTCATTGTATGTACTCTAAGTGCAATAAAGTTCATAAAAAAACAAAAAAAAAACAAAAAAAAAAAAAAAACAAAAACGGTGTTTTGAGCTGGAGCGGCTAACTATTAGCAGCGATGAACTCGGTTCAGC
>OOFC01035108.1:0-10900 GCA_900323345.1 Pseudochromis fuscus | reverse complement strand
AAAAAAAAAAAAAAAAAAAGCAAAAAAAAAAAGTAATCAAATTTGGAGAAACAGAAAATAATAAAAATGGTAGCAAAATAAAACATTGTAACATTATAATGATTTACGGTAATAAAATCACAATAGGCTACATCACTGACACATTCATAGATCAACATTGAAATGTTAATTAGTAGTCAAGTTCAGTATTTATTTGAAATCAGTAGCATAGAATCACACTCCTAAACAGAAAACATAAGCTAATTCCCTCCCACATTTATCTGTGTTTGTATTAGATATTGCTATATAGCCATATTAAAATTGTAAAACATTCAAAGGAAACTTTTACAGCATTTATTGCACTACATGAGATTGTAAATTATTATAAAATGGATGATAAAAATAAAGCCTATTGTAGCATTACAGTAGCCTATTGATTAACCCTTTCTGTCAGGAGAAGAAGTTGTTCTTGATAAAATTTGATTGAACGATGTAGTTCGACACTAATTGTGACCTACTTTCTTAAGAGGTATTTTAGATGTGATTACAATGGGATACCTGGAACTGAATGCAGAGTGAGTGCTCTTATTTTCTTCTTTCACATGTGCTTGCAGTGAACCACCGAGCTTTGATAAATACCAAAACGCTGTGCAGGGAGTTTAGGTTATGGCATGCAGACACCCCTCTGAGAGCTCAACAAATAATGTAACCACACACCTCATCTGGAACATGTATTCATTTACTTTCTTATAGTAAAATGTTTGATCAACATCCACATTTTTTCTCACCCACCACAGAAAGCACATCCCAGTATATAAATAATGTTGCATGTGATAATAATATAGTGTGATTTATACTATACTATACCATATTTCTTTGCAGACTCAAAGCAATAAGTGGCTCAGCTATTGTGCCTGGGAGCTCAGTTCATCTGCTGCATGGCTGTTAAATCCCTCTGTTACATTCCAGTCTCACTGCCAGGCAAGCTTGACATCACTAGATGAGTAGCCAATCACAGAATTCAGCCGTTGTTTCCAGGCAAACTGTTAATCTCCCTCCCCTTCATTCTGACAGCTGCTGAGCAGGGCTGACTGAACACAAACCTGCACACTAAATCTAAAATCACTCCCTCTTCTCCCTGTGCTGCCCTGAAACATCCTGCTGTCCAACAAACATTTTAATGAACGCTCAGTTTAGAGCACATTCTACATGAGGTTGCTATTAGAGTTAGAAACAATGTGAAGAGATGATTCTTCTGAACAAGATATTAGTGGCACTGTCTCATACTGTCAGTATGACACATGGTTTTCCTAATTTCCATTGTATCTGGCAATATTTGTCATGTTCAGCTGACACGATACTGATGTAAGACCGTTGGCCCCTTCTCTGAAGATATTCTCATTTGCTCAAATTATTGTTCCAACTTGTAATTTGAGTTTTACAGAATCAGTCTACCATAGTCTGCATGTCTGTCAGGCTGTACTTGAGCTTATTAAAACTAATTAAAAGATGGCAGTAGTAGTAGAAAATAATAAAATGCTTCTAATGGTAATACATTCTAATAAATAACAAATAACTGTAGTAATAGAAAGCAATAAAAAATAGTAAATGAAAGTAGTATCTTAGCATGTTAAAGTAATGTTAGCTAACATGCTAATCTGCTAGAGGGGAAAGTTTACCCCATTCACCAACTTAGATTAGCGTGATAGCATGCTAATATTTGCTGATTTGTGATATTTAACACAAAGCACAGTTGATGCTGGTGGATCAGCTTCATGGAGAGTCACTGACGTCACTGTTGCAGCTGCAAGGCAATTTAAACCCAATGTATGCAAATAAAACATTCACTATTATTGTTATTATAGTAAAATGACCTCATTCAGACACTCGTGTCCAAAAACAAGCTGTTTTCAATTGGTTACATGTTCAAACAGCTGCTCCATTAGATTTTGTCACTTAATTTGTAAAAAACTAGGTTTTAAGACTCGGTTAGTACCAGAAATTGCTTTATAAGTTTGTACTTAGGTTATTGTGAGTCATATATTGATATTCATCGATTGAAAATAGTCTTAGGAAAAAAGCACCTGTGCAGTAAAGGTCAGAGTGACAACCTGACAGATATAAAGTGATTTGAGGTTTCTCTATATTGCTCTCTGTTCGGCTTCACAGCATCATAACATGGCTTGTATAGCTCTTCCAGTCAGCTGATGGAAAGAGAGAGAGAGGGAGAGGAAGTGAGAGGGAAGAGGCAGATGTGGTGAACAATGCATCCTGTTTTTCCAGCCTGGCTTCTGTTGCTGCAGACAAATATGCAGTTGTTTGCATTGGGGATGGTCGTTAAACATGTCAAGCATAAGGTGCTTTTAGTCAAATCGGCAGTGAGAGAGGAAAGAAAAAGAGAGATACTATGCAGCATGGTTACATAAACTTTGTTAGGCTATTCACACTTGGTTTTAAGATGCATCTCTGTGATTAATTCACAAGTGGAAGGTGCTAAATACAAGTTAAAAGTCCACCAAAATGCACTGAGATCTGACTACTCAAATCACATGTAGAGATGGTCTGGGATTCATGTGACCTGTATCTTTTGTAATGTAAATGCTAATTGTAGCTGATGGTCAGCCCTCTCAGTTCCATCAGTGCTAACACAGAGAATGTTTGTTTTTGTATAACAATCTGTATCAGTTGTGCAATAGGCTTTGACCCAGTTTGTGGGCTTGGTTTATTCAATAAGTGATTCTGTGGGCCTGGGACAGTGCATTGCAGAACACCTTAGTCTCTCATTATTTCACTGAGATTGCTTCTCATGTCACCTGACTCATCATCCAGTTTCTACCTCACAAAGCATAGGGGGAGGTTGAAACCTTTCATGTGATTTCACTTCCCAAATGGAAATGCAAACATGAACTGACAGTATACTCAACATTTCCCACATCATTCACTCAGTACTTAAATACTCACAAAATACATACGCTGTGATATTTTGTCAACTTGAGCTGTTACAGTTTGACTCACTCTGCAGTGCAGAACATTTTAAGAAACACTGATACTGGGGCATTCACAGAGCATATTAAAAATATTAACAACACGTACATATATACATTTTGTGTGTATATGTTAATGACAAATTACTGTGATATACAAATAGAAAAAACAACTTGTGACAATTTTAAAATCACAACAGAAAATCTAAAATGAAGAAGGTCAAACTGAGGCCAACAAGTGAAGATGGTTTGACATAATGAATATGAGAAAGATAAAATTATGACAGACAGATACCTTCAACAAGAGTTTGCTTCTCTAATGCGTAAGCAAGTCAAACAGTTTTGAATTTTGAATTTCTTAATTAATATAATCTTTATTTGCTTTTGTCAAGCTCCAAATCTTTTTCCCAGCTTAGTGTTGCTGTTTTGATCCCCAGCAAGTTTATTTTTAAGCATCATGCCAGCTTTCATTTAGCTGGCACTGCTATCCTTCAAGTTACTCCAGGGTATTTTCTTGTAAACTAACAAAATTAGGTTTAATTATTGAACGAAGCAATTATTTAACTATGCATTCGTTTTTCACAAAATGTATGAATCATCAAGCTCTCTTTCTCCATTACTTTCAACTGTGTATCCTTTACATTATAGTGTATTTGTTGTACTGCTTTTGTTAGCACAAACCTGTCAAAAAGTTAGAAACCAGTAGCAGGATGTGGATTGTGCCGTTGAGCCAACTGTAAAGTAAATGTTCTATAATACTATTACTGAACAAAAACCCACCACACTATATGCCTTGTACTTAAAGTGGTTTTCTTCCCATTGCCACTGTTTGGTCCAGGAGGAGGCTTTGACATCATCCGTTTCATCTCATCTTTGAGTGTGGACATTAAAATCTGTCTTCCCATTAAAACAACCCGAGCATTGGTTTGGTCAGCAACATTTGTCAACAGCTTTTTTCAATCCATAGTTAGTACCAGTTGATTCAGAAAATGTCATAGTAATTACAGTCAAAGCAAATGAGGTATTATGATGTTGTCATACAGCCCCAACAACAACAGGGAGCAGGTCACAGTGGATGGATAGGCCGACATAGCACTGGACTTTACAAGGGACTGCTGAATAAATACAAAACATATGTAAACCCAATCACGTCTCACTGTGAGGGGGTCCCATGACTTGGATGCAGGACACAACAAGCTATTGAAGCACTGTGAGCAGAGAGTCTTCTCCCTGGTCAGCAAGGTTTTTAAATAGCCTCTCTGTAGGCCACTAAGGGAAATTTGCAGACGTGGCCTTGTGTCTGCGAGGGTCGACCCAGTCAGTTTGTTCTGCTTAGCAGTTTTGCATGGGGGAGGAAGTCTGCCGATGGGAAATCAGCCCAGGATAAGGCAGAGCTAAGAGGTGACCATCAGGTCAAAGTGAAGATTAGGAGTCCGAGACTGATTAACTGTTTGTAGTCACAGTTCAGTCCTCACCTCACCATGACAGAGAATTTCCTTCAGGAGTAACATTACTGAGGAGGATTCTGCTGACTCAATTCCTCTGCAAGTTTCTGATCAGCATTTAACAGACACCCATTTGTGGGATCTTTAGTACGTGGTTGAACACCTTTTTGTCAGACATCTCACTGAATTTTAGATGTATGTTACATCTGTCCGGATATTTTTGTGCACTTTTGGTGTAGGGCTATACTGTGGTTTGAGCCCCCCTACAGGAGCCTCTCCCCTGATGTAATACACCAGGCCCCCACCAGTGTTCCTCCTTCTGGGGGCCTGGGCCAGCCGCTGGTGGGTGGGGCTCTGTGGCTCCAGGTCTGGCCCGCGTTGGCATTGTGGCCCTGGCTGGGGTGGGGACCCTCTGGTCCCTTGGTCATCTGTGGTTCTTCCCGTTGATGGCTGCTTCATATGCTTTCTCCTGTCGGTTGCTCGGCGGGTTGGATGGATGGCTGTCTTGGGGGCATGTGGCTGTTGGCTCTCCGGTCCTGGGGAGTCGTTGCTTGCTGGCCTGTGAACATCTTGGGATTCTCCTTCAAAAGCTGGTGGAAGTGGTTGGGGATGAGGCTGTCAGGGCTTCTCTGCTGAAGCTGCTGCCCCTGGATAAAGCAGCAGATGACAAGCATGAGTACGAGTATGAGTAGTCATTTCAGTAATACATTTTAAATTTTTTCTGTAGCTTGTGGTTTGAGCCAGTTTCCACTTCTAAATATATATACTTGTAATTCAGTTTTCGGGGAGTTGGTGAATTCCAAGTTTGTTAGTTCCAAGTCTGCTTGTAGTTGTAGTTTGGTACACACTGAATAAAAATATTTAGTTACCATGGTAAACCTCAGATATCCCCCTCAGTGGTTTGACTGCAGCTGAACACCGAACCATGGAAGACAAGATTAATGTTCAGCTCTTACATTTTTACGTCATGCACCAGATCTTATCTTTTTGGGAACATAAATGTCAAGAATAAATACCATGCCTCGCCAAAGCATTGAATCAACTATGCTGCTTTGACAAAGGATTTGTTCTTTGCCAACCCATTTGTGTTGGCAAAGAACAACACAAATAACTAGGCAGAGTTAGAGGTAAATGGACGTGTTCCAGATGTTGCGAGATGGCAGTGAAGAAAACAATTTGGCAGCCCTATCTGTCCGTAGTGGCAGACAGCATCAATTGCCAAACTATTTCAAGCATCTTTCCATGAAACATTGTGTTGTGAGTCAATCGCACTGAGACTGTGAAGGCTAATCTGTTCCTATATTTGAGTTTGAGGCAAATTCCTGATTATTTAGATCGCTGACAGTTGTCTCTGATTGAGGTGACATAAAACAGAAATGTGTTTTATTTTTTTGCCCTGAATGTATCATCTGTTCCCCATCATCAAAGTCTGAGCTCTATCTACAGCAATGCGTAATTTATGAAATGCTCTGTTTAAAAATTAAACCAATTTCAACACATCAAAGCCAACACTACAAAGCTATTTGCTCAATTATTAAGAGGCTCCCCACAGTGCTGAAGCCTGCAGCTTCCTGCTTGTACAGTGAAGCAGTGTCTGAGTGCTGATGCCTCACTTACTATGTAGCTGTAAAGACAACAGGGCATTTTGCCCAGAGTTTACTGGTTTTATCAAGGGACCTTTGTACAGTTGTTGGATTTGTCTGTTTGGACTTGTATGTGTCCTATAAACTCAGATGTCTGTATTTCTGCCTCTTTTGAGGATCAGCTGAAATCTATTGATTTAAACTTACCCCTCTTAATGCTCCTAAGGTTACCCACCACTTCTTCCTGTTATACAGAACAATGTTTATTCTCATTGTCAGTTTCAGCTGTTCACGTAACTTTTAAAATAACTTCCTCCTATCTTTTAAACTCTAATGAATAACTTGGTGAATGTGAATGGCTGAAGTTTGTTTACCATGTTCACCAGATCAGTTTTGAGCATTAACATTACCACATTAGCGCTAATTTGCTGATAAGCTGAAGCTTATGTTGTGTTGTTAAAATGTTGGCGTGATTATGGAGCAAGGAGAAAAGTGTCCACACAGCTAGAACAATCTTCATGAATGTGAATACCTGCACAAAATTTAGTCGCAATCCATCTGACAGGTGTTGAGATTAGGCTGGACCAAAATGCTGAATTCCCTACCTTAAGCCACATATTAAGGGAATACTAAACCTTCAGTAATAATACAAAATATGTTGAAAACATTGTCAGTGTCTGGCCTTTAAAGGTGAAAATAATACAACATAGAAGTCCAAGAAGTTGTGATTTAAATCTGCTGCAGATCTGACTTGTTCCTCCACCACCTCAAACCATGGGTGACAACATTAGATCCTTCTTTTATATATAATCCATAGTAGGTACACACAGGGGCTTGGTCCTTGTCAGCAGGACTATAAGACTTGACGATTTCGACATATCCCTCACCCCAACTGACACTGATTGTTAGGGGATAATCCACATTATTCACTGCATCAAAAAGTGGTCACAATCTTTTGGTCTTCTGTGTGATTTAAAATAAGGTTTCCTGTTAGTTTTGTCTCTCTGCTTTGTTTTATTATGGCCTCTCATAGGAACATTTAAACTGTCTTATAGGAATAAACCATCAGTACGTTATTTAATTTCTTTGTCACATTTTATATTGAGGGTAGAATGAACTTGGCAGCCCTTACAGCATCCTAACAGAAATTGCAACATGCACTTTAATCTGCTCACTTATCGACATGTAGCATTATTGTCAGGATATTACCAGTAATGAACTGCTTCCTGTTTACTGAGACACTGCTGTCTCTTTCTTCTTCTTCTTCTTCTTCTTCTTCTTCTTCTGTTCCAGCTGCAGGGCTGTTGGCACAGGACCAACCTTACTCTGTTTACCATTTCAACAAACACATCTCCATCTCATTTACATGCTGGAAGCCTCTTCACAGAGTCAGAGTGCAGCCTGCCCAGCCTCTCTGTGCAGGGAACCCTGCTGCTTGAAAACATTCCCATCAGAGGGACATGTTCACATCCCTTACAGATTGAGACACAGGAAATAATTCACTGATCTATTGATACAACTGCATATAAATTCATCAAATCAGAAAGTGCCAAAAAGACCAAAGTTGATTGGACAGAGTTGGCCAGTATGGGCTGAGTTACAGAAATAATTGGTCCTATTTATGGGATTACGCAGTGAGTCTTAACAGCAGCATTCTGACAATTTGATATTTTTCTGATTGTAAATTAAACTTCAAATTGAAAACTGTAAAATGCCATGAGACAGGCAATGCAATCAAAGCAGCACTGTGTTAAAGCACCACTTCTTAAGCAAAACACAAAGTGCCCATATTAAATGAATCAGATCTTGGTTTAGTAAAGATGCTGACAAAACAGCCAGGCACATAGTTAGAGTAAACTGTTTTATTACATTATTATTTCATATTGTTTGTCATGTTTGTGTAACCTTTTCTGTTTTGGGCAAATGAAAAGACTTGGCTACTACTGGCCCAACAAAGTGAGAATACACCTGTCCAAAGTTTTTGATAATGAAAGCAGACTGGTGAGACTGACTGAACCTGACTGCAACACTGTATTAAAATGTTTATTTGTCAGATAATATTGCTGGCATCTGCTGATAGATGGCATAAGTTAGTTTCTTTTAAAGAGGAGAGCAGCTGCTTCCTCTGTGCAAACTGAGTGTTGTGTTTGAAGAAGACCCTGAGATGAAACTCACCAGCTGCGAAATATTGTTATAAAAAGGTGCTTCTTTGCTTCCTGTGTGTTATTTAGTGGTGACTGTTCACAGTCATCAACAGGCTAACAGGGTTTCAAGAAGCAACAAGATCAGCTGATAATAAAGGTCAGTCTCTCTGCCTCCTTAACTATTAGTCCAGACCTCCCAGTGTCTGGGCTGTGTCGCAGGGTTCAGGCTCTTCAGTATTGAATCATAAAAATGGCCTCACTGTTTAGGACATTGTGGTTGACCCTGTCGATGGCAGAAGGTGCCATTTTGGGCCCCTTCCCCATTGCCCCAGGATGCAACACTGACAGCAGGGTTTATAAAATGGACGGCCAAGTCAAATAAACCCAGGGAAAAACACTTTTGGACGCCTTGCATCTGGAACTGGCGTGGTGGTGATGTCACTGAGGGCAAAGTGAGGAGACAGAAAAACAAGGCTCTCTTTGCCTCCCTTCTTCTGTCCTAATCCTTTTTGCAGGCCTGCAGGGAGAGGTCGGCCAGCTGCCAAGGCAAGGGTTGCTGGGAAAATGTGGCGGCTGCCAAGCGGGAGCGGCAGCAGTGGT
Organism: Pseudochromis fuscus; assembly: GCA_900323345.1. Classification (NCBI taxonomy): domain Eukaryota; kingdom Metazoa; phylum Chordata; class Actinopteri; family Pseudochromidae; genus Pseudochromis; species Pseudochromis fuscus. Next base: position 2,165 of record OOFC01035108.1, on the reverse strand, counting down.
GTCGCACACAGCTTTGTTCTGCCAGAGGCCTCAACACAAGCTCAGAGCATTATGGTTAGACTGGACTATCACCAGTCTGTAGCCCCACCCACATGGTCTCACTCTCTTTTTTTGTTTATATGCTTTAACTCTTGGTCTTTCACTCCGTCACACAGGCACACAGACTTCTGCTCTCTGTTTTTCTGACACCTACACAAAAACCCCCCTCTCTATCCCTGAGCTCCACAGCTCGTACTCATTCGCCCCGGCTTGATGCCAGCGGCCCTCTGCCAAACATTCGTCAGTTGCCATGGCGGCAGAGAGAGAGAGAGAGGGAGAGAGAGAGAGGAACGGAATATCAGAGCGTGCCAAGAATAATGACTCACTCCTGAAGCCAGATGTGCCACATCTGCAACCATGATGCTGATGGCATGTGTGTGTGTGTGTGTGTGTGTGCGTGCATTTGTTCATGTCGGAATGGGGGGGGAGTCAAACACAGAGGACAGGGCCTAGAGTATAACCTTCATTTCCAAATAAACCGGAGGGTGGAAGGAGCAGCTCAGACCTCCAGAGGGGAAATGATGGGAGTTTTCCCTTGAAGACAGATATGGTTTAAAAAATAGAGATAGAAAGCTAAAAAAAACCCCAAACAGATGGGAAGAGATCCTTGCCTGGGAATCGGCTTCGTTACTGAGCTGACATGACGATGATGATGGCAGAGTGGAACCATCCAGCCTCACCAAACATTTCCAAACCACAGACAATTTAAGAGGCAGGAGACAAAGCTCAACAAAGACGGCTATTTTTTTATCCTGAGAAATATCATAATCTGTAAAAGCCGTCACAACAGCACTGAAGGAAATTCTCTGCAAGCTGGAACTCTTTTACTTTTTCCTTCTCCACCACTCTTCTGACAGTGTTTACAGGCACACACTGCTAAATTCATCAGCAGGGGAGTGTTTAACTTTCATGGAGTCTTTAACAGCCTTGCTGGATCCTGTCACCTCACCTCACCCTCCTCCTTTCTTCTCCTTCAGCTTCCTGAAGCCTTTTCAATTCAGGTGCAGACTGCCCAGCCAAAAATAACATCAGCGCCGCACAGCAAAGTTCAACCATGATGTAACCGAAGCCCCCAAAGCTAGAAGCTGCGAGTAATGATGGCTTACGTAACGTCCCGACAAACCACAACCAAACCGCAATTTTAGGCTTCTGCCAGGCTGCTGACATCAAACACTGAGCTTGCCACAACTTCAAAGCCACCAAGTGTTGGCTGAAAGGCAGATGGTGGAATATTAAAGGGAGTTTCTTCTCAAATTTTTAGGGATGGTAAACATCCTTCAAAGCAGCAGTATAAAAGGGTGTGTGAGGGTTTTCTGGGTTCATGTCATCCAAAAGGCTCATAAAAGTCCAACAGTGGTTCAAAACACATTATTTCACAAAAGCATATGTCAGGCATTTTAATGCTAGGAGTGAAGGGTCATTTTACAAGTTTCAGCTATACAAGAATGGCAACAGAAAAAGTGTAAAAGTGCATGTCTAGTCTAGTTTTTTTAAAAAAACAAATACAAAATGAAAGCTGCAAGCTGTGATAAACGAGCCCTCGCACCTTTGCACATGTCGGGGCCACTGGCGAGATATGAAGTGATGTTTCAGGGTCATTTTGTGAATGGGGAGCACTGGCCACAGCAGTGAAGGAGTTGCTCTCTCTGAAGATAGGTACACACTGTGTGTAACAGGTTGTCATGGAGATATGTGACTGACAGCTCTCCAGTCAGCCAATCAGCTGCTGAGTAATCTGATCCTCTCTGGCGCTATTTACACGGAGACGGATTTCAGTGTAACCGGCAAAGTTTTTTATCGTTTAGGCCTTGCGTTAACACGGAGACGGAGAATCCGGCAGCCGTATCCGATACTTTTTGAAACCGGGTCCCAGAGTGGGAAAGTCTGAAGCCGCCACCCGCTGCGCCCCCATCTCCATGTGTGAATACACATTCTCCTGAAATGCTGCGGCCGTAGCCCCGCCTCTGACCCTTAACTCGCGTGCGCAACCCGGACAACAACAATAAACATGGCGGAATACAGCGTGGTGTTACTGTTGCTGTTGTTTTGACTTTTACAGCAAAAATTTTCTCACACTGCACATATACCGTGAGCAGCAAGTATGTGTTGTTATAGAGCTCTGAACG
>OOFC01035106.1:0-12991 GCA_900323345.1 Pseudochromis fuscus | reverse complement strand
GATTTCGGAAGTGATCCGGATCACCGTCTGGATCCAGGAATTTTTTGAAGGATTCTTTAACATTGGGAGATAGGACCATATGTGACATTTAAGCATATGACTCCACCAAAAATGGTCAAGACACTTTGAAAAAAAATACAGGACAAGTTTCTAACATGGTCTACAATATATCAAAGATTGATCCGGATAAAGGAATAATTTTGGATAATATGATCCAGAATATGAAAAAATCGATCTTTGAAGCTTGCATCATAAAAAAAAACAAATGAAGCTAGAAACATGCAACAGACATCTTTAAACAGCCACGACGCTGTGGAGCTAATATTGATATGAATAAACGCAAGACTAATACTAGTAATATCTTTGGTGGAAGTCACAATATGGAAGGAAATGTTGTGCTTGGTGGAGGTCTGCGCTCTCTGAGTGCTTTTCTAGTTTTCTATGCAACATTATAAAAAAAAAACTATTGAACTGATCTCAACAAATGGTTATATTTTGGGAAAGATCAGAGGATGAGATTCTGCAAGTAGCTCCGTTACAATGGGTAAATATTTTAACAATACAGTGTTGCTATTTCACCACAAGAGGGCAACAGTGTTCAATCTATTGCATGAGTTCAGCTAGATCATGCCTTGGTAGAGATTTGTGCTCCTCTAGTTTTTACTGCAAGTACATAAGTGTGACCACATATTCAACAACTATACATTTAAGCCCCACCCCTTTGTGAATCATACATGCAGTTTTGGGTACCGTTCATACATGTTTTCCTAATTAAGTCTTACAAATCGTACAAATCAGATCATGTTAATCTCCCTGTGTTGTTTAATCATAAGAAACCTGTTTGGCAGCCATGAATTTGGAGAAGACATGTTTTAGGGTTTGTCTCTTGACATTTCAACATTGAAAGTATTCACACACTATTGGGAACTGGCCATAACATGCTCAGGCAACAAATCTATAAGGGGCAAAGAATTTATCCACTCACTCAGATATCCATTCATCAAGCTGTCTCCGAAGGAGTAAACAACAAAGCTGCACACCTCCTGAGCAGTGCACTGTGAGGTCTGCTGGTTGGTTGGAGTGGATGGCGGGGGCAAACCATTAGGTCCCTGCATGCTTCCTGTCACACAGAAATTGACAGCACCCCATGGTTTCCTTGCCATTGGTTTACTCCCATAAAACCTGAGTAAAACATCTGGCATTTGTTGCTACCCTTTTTATACGACTCATAGGAGCTGTTGCTGAGTTACTGCCCCTACAGGCAGCAGGGAATACAGCACAGATATCTTTCACCTCTGGTTAGGTTGAGTCACAAAAAAAACAGATTGATTTAGGTGAAATGAGAGGGCCTTTAGGGTCACTATCAGAAACATGGTTAAAGTTTCAGAAGGGTGTGGGTTTCAAGAAGCATCGATGTTTTGTTTTTAAATCATTATCAAAGTTAATGGTTCAAAACCAATGATAATTTTAGACTTGATTGAGGGGAATGCGGGAACAATGCCCAGTGCTTTGTGGGCCCATCTGAGATTATGTGGCTTTAAAACTACATTACATAACTTTCTCCTCTGCTGCTGTCATAATAATAATAATAATAATAATAATAAACTTTATTTGTAGAGTACTTTTCAAATCAAATGTTACAAACTGCTTTCCGTTAATTAAATGCAACGCACATAAAGAAAACAAAATAAAATTCAATAAAACACACAAATATAAAGCAACAATTTGATTAAAAAAATAAATAAATAAAATCAGGAAAGGCTCTCCGATAAAAATATATTTTAAGCAGTGATGTAAACAAGAGCACAGTGTCATATTGTTACTTTAGCCACTAGGAGCACTGTCTCAATAAAATAATATGCTGTGTGGTCAAACATCAGATGGGCCTTTTGTTCGGGGAGCACAAGTCATAAAACTGTTGTTATCTTTACCAAGATGTTTTTGCATCTCATCACATTTGCGTCACATGATATGGATGTTTTTTTGTTTGTTTTTTTGTCCTGTGAACATCCCTACCTCTTATAATGAGCAAATGTCTAACAAGAAAAGTTTGGTAATTCACCACAAGAGGGCACCAGTGTTCAGTCTACAGTGTGGACACAGCTGGATTATGCCTTGACAGAGGTTTCTGCTCTGTGGTGTGTTTTACTAGAGAGTGTTTTTTTACTTTTATACTACTCTGGGTGAACTGGATTAGATTTCTCACCAGGAAGCCTGCAACTATCATTTTCACAAACTCCATTTCATCTTCTCATCCTTCTCAACAGTCATGAAAATACTGACATTTTGAAACACACGTGATGCACACACAGATCATATGTTTATTTTCACTATTCTTGTTGTTAAAAGACAAACTATTCACTCTTTTCCAATGGGAACGTGTGTTGACATTTGAATGAGAGATATATAACAACTGAACAAAACCTCATAAAAATGCTGTTTATTGGCCAACAGGAAGAAGCTTCTTGTGCATCTACTGTGACATTGAAGGTGTGAATTGTCATGTAGCCATAACTTGCAAAAAAAAGGACTGACTGAGTTTCCCCTTGACCTTTGTATTTTTTCTGTGATGGAAGGAAACATTGAGGAAATATAACAAATTAACAAACACTCTCAATGCATTTTTCTATATATAAAAAGTGTGGACTATGTATTCAGTGGTTATATTCAAGGACCTCCAACTCTGCAATATGGAAACTTTATTATGAATATCCTACAAACTTCACTTAACAACTACAAAAAAAAAAAAAAAAAAAAAAAAATGTCACAGCCCGGGTCTACCTGAAAAGCTTTCAGAGGAAAGTATCTTGCTTGGCATTTGAATGTGCTTATTTTCCCATGTGCCGGGAAAAATGCACTTCAAGGAAACAAATTCCAATTCATGAAGAACCCAAGGACAGGAGCAAATATAAAAGCAATAAAATATATCCAGCAGATAGGTCCTATCTGCAGTCATCACACTGCAAAGCATGCATCATGCTTTTGTCCTTGAGACATTTTCCTCTCCCCGCTCTCCCTCTAATACTTACCCTATCATATGAAAAATGTGATTAAACTGTTCTGCAGCTGAAAAACTACACTGATTTTCCCAGAGCTATTATTTTTGAAGCTGCAGATGTAGCTGCCTTGCTACCTAGACATGGATTACATTCTTCTCAGTATTTCATTATTTTATTTCTTGTTTTGACCATATTTTCAGGAAGCTGGGGAAAAGCCTTGCACATGACTTGAATGTCTCACCTTTTAAACAAACACTCCATAATGAAATACTTGGAATGTGAATACTTGGAGATGTCAAACACAAAACATAGATTTGACAGTCTAATTTTCACTTTATGATCCAGAGCAAAAGCCTCTATGTGTTTATGGGAAATTGATTTGATACCTGCTGTTCAGTATTACTGAGTTGTTGCAGTCTCTCCTGGAAGATTCAAAGAAGTATTGTATTGTGTACCAGTGCAGTTCATAAAATCAGTTGTTCAACATGCAAGGAAGCAACTTTTATCTTGTTAACAAATGACTGTAGAGCTCATGTAGAGCCTTTTATGGATGGATGGTGGGGGGTAAAATAAATGGTGGGAAACCAAAGAAAGAAAGAAATGATGTGAGACAACAATGGATTAGGTGGGATGAGCAAATCAGGAGCAGAAAAAAAGGCAGGAAAGGTGGAAGAAATGAAAGAGCAAGAGATGAATGGTGTGGTAGTGTTGTTGCCTTAGTGTTTAAGATTAATGTTGTGGTTCTTTTCCCTTCCTGTGTACCATGTCTGACCATCCACTATACTGTTTTGTTTTAGGACACTGGCTGAAAGAAACATTTCTGGACGAATGGAAAAAATCGCACTGGGGCTAAATTCAGCTGAACTGTGTGAGTTTGAAGAGTTTCATACACGACTGTGTGTTCGGGCCTGAAATGCAAACCTAAGCAAAGTGTCCACTCCCCACCACTTAGGGGAAATTGAGAAATTTACCTGTCATGTTAGGTAATGTTACAAAGTGGATTATTGTTCCTGTAGCCGAGGAGAAAATCCTATTTAAGCCACTATCTGTTTATAGAACGCAGCAGCTGAGACAATGGGGAGAGTCACTGTCATCAAAGTCAAATGTAGTAAGGTCAGTTTTAAAAGTGAGTGTTTTAACAGCAAATGGCAGCACTGGAAGGATACACACCAAGAAGGTCATTTGCTGACCAGAGATTGAAGTTAAGCAGCTTCAAGTTCATCATCAATACACTTGAAAATAGACTGAAGCTGTATCAAATTAGCAAAATGAGAAGATTTGCTTTGTATTTTTGTCAATAAAGTAATTTCATGTGAACATCAGTAGCATTAGGATGTTGAGGAAACAGATTCATTATCAACATTTATTACAAGCGGCAAAAAAAACAGCCGAGAGATATTATACACATGCAGGCAGTAATGTTAACCCAAGGCTAATGAAAGGTCCTTGAAATGACAACAATTTGACTGAAACGCACACTTAACAAAAAGGTGCCCAAATTATCATTAATAAAATTATCACCACTCTGTAATTTCATGGACTGGGTTGATTTAAAAAAATTAAAAAAAACATCCTGCAGGCCACTGTGTTCCTCGCCACACTAATGCAGACTCAGATCATTAGGGAGTCTAGAAATGTATCCTCAGTCAACCTCATGATTCTGCGTTTGATGTCTCGGATCTGCTGAATGTGCATCTTGTCATCACCAATGTCGTTAATTTAAGACATCAGACTCACTGCTCATTACCTGCTGCTGGTACTTATAGATGTCATGTCTCACTAACGTCTCAGTTATCCACCTGCTGGTTTGACTTCTCCATATCCCCTTCAAAGGAAGCCATTCATTGAGTTTTAGTATTTATTCACACAGTTTTGATATAAAATGTGCAGTTACATTTACTGTATTTTAGGATTAAATTGCTTTTGCCTGGGAAAGCATCATTTTTTTTGTCACAGGTTGTGACCAAAATAAATGAAAGACAGACAACAGGTTTCTGCATTGACAGTCTCAGGCGGATCTTCATCTAATGTTTCTCAGTCATTTTCATAAAGCTATTCAGTTAAATTAGATTTTAGGATTACAATTGATCTCCAGACATTAGCACCTTATAAGCCAGGGATGGCATTAATGGATAGAAGAGACTTCCACAGTGTTCACCGGTGGAATACAGTTTCCACTTCTGCCGTGTTCATCACATTTGCCAACATAAGCAGGACTGTGTGAACTATTGTAATGCCTTAAAATGAAACTGATCTGGAAACTGATCTGCTACGCTATTACCATCTATCCACACACAAAGGTCTGAGCCGAACAATTACTTCAAATAAGCTGTTGTTGTAACTGTGTCTTATTTTGTTGCCCTCATGGGGTTGGCAGGAAATGGACCCAAATTTACTACACAGGTTAAAAAACAATAAAGGAAAGCTTTTAATGAGCTGCTTTAACTACAAAAAAAAAAAAAGTGCAGGCAAACAAATCCAAAGTCTAGAAATCCCAAAAGGGAAGTAATAACTGTGGAACTGAGGAAGATGAGGAGAACACAGGTGAGGCAAAGGAATCACTGGAGAAAACCTCACACACACACACACACACACACAAAGGCAGATACAGGACAAACTTCAAGACACTCGTCGGCTGCAAACACAGGAACTCTGAATGATGAAAACAGGATAAACTGGCAAGGACTACGGTGGAGACAGGTGAGGCTAATTGGGGCAGGGCATGCAATCACACAAGAGAGAACGCGAACAAAGACAGACGGTAAAACAATAAGACACACCGGGGAATTGACTTTATAATTTCCAAAAAATAATAAACAGGAAACAAAAACAGGATCATGACAGTTTCAGGCTTCATTTGAGGCTGTCTTGATGTCTAAAGGGTTCAAATGAGTGCAGAAAACCACCATCTGCAGCTTCTCACTGGTATGAAGTTGTGAATGTTTTATTATTTTTTGTAGTATCATGCACGTCCCCGAGGAAACTACTCTCTGTGTTTTAATCCATGTAGCCTACAGATCTTGTTGTCTATCCAGGAGGTTTTCATTAGATTGTTGCTCACACAGAACTTTAGTTCCTGGTTGTGGTGGCCAACGAGCAGCTTCACTGGAGCAGTTGAGGGTTAGAGGCCTTGCTCAAGAGTATCACAGTGGTGGTAATAATGTAGGAAGTGGCGCTGCTTCTGACTTCCTCCATCCAGATTTGTCCTGCTGGTCTAAAAAATCGAAGTGGCAACCTTTAATTTAAAGTACAGCAAAGGCTGCCCTGGTACTGGAAAGTGTTCATGACCTCCTGACTTTTGCAATGTTTTCCTTCAGTGCTGGTTATGTTATTAAACCATAATACAAGAATGTATCCTCTGCTGTCCTGAAATGACAAGGAGGACTGATGGTTTGGACAAGGCCAGAACTGCTACTAATACTGCATATCCTGTAATAGGGTTAAGCTAAAGTAATCTTTCTGTGACCTTAATGGGTTTTTCGGTAAACACCCATTATTCTACACCAAACTACAGGAACCCCTGCCTGCCCATTGTACGTCATGAAAGAGAGTGATAGACCTGAGGACTGGATTACACTGGAGCAAGTTACCCTTTATTTTTGCTTGTTTGAGTGAAGCATTTGGGGTTTTCACTGCTCCCCAGCCTCACTTCAAACCCGCAACAGGGTTTTTTTGTTTTATTTTGAAAGGAAATAATATATTTTTGTGACATTTGAAATGATTGACATTGCTTTAATAGTTGCATTTTATTAGCACCTGTGAAAAATCATCATATTATTTACTTACTATACTATTATTATTATAAATACTATTTACTATTTGTCTTTAGAAATTAAGATGTGTGATTTAAATAACTCAACTGAATACATTAGTGTTAAGTGGGCAACATTTGCAATCGTGTTCATTGCTGATGCGGAAGTAGTGGTTGTCGTGGTTACTGGAAGGAGTACTCTGATTGGTTCTTGAGAGAAAATATTTGCATATGGCGTCTGTATTTGTGTAAGTGACGCGAGGCAACAATGCATTTAACATTGGGTGTAAACACACAACAATGAAATATTTCTATGAGAAACTATATAGCCTACCGTAATTTCCAGACTATTAAGCGCACCTGAATATAATCTGCACCCGCTACATTTAAAAAGAAAAACTATTTGTACATATATAGGCCGCATTTCTCCATAAGCCGCAGGTGCAATGGTGTAAAATTGTGTATGGACCATATTTATGTGTCCATACCAGTCTCAAACAAAGGCTGAAATGTTCATACCAATGTTAACCCTTTGTTTGGACCGCTATGAGGTCTACCTAGTCCACCTAACTGACCACTACAGAGGTCCACGTGCTTGTGTTTATTTATTTATGCAAATTCATCCGAATGCAAGCAGCTCCTGTGAGATTTAGCAGCGATATTCTTGCTCTTGACATATTCAGACCATCTGCTTTTCTTACCTCTGAAAGCTTTTGTCGTCTCTTTGCATTGAATCAGTTCTTCACGCTGCGTCTCCAACATCTCACCATTGATTCATTGATGCCAAGGTTACGTGGAGGAGCTCTATTTACTTCAACAACCAGATCGATCGCCTTTAACTTGACAGCTGCATCATATGCACTTTTTTGTGTGTTTTCCATGATGAGGGTGTGTGCAAGAAATGCAAAATGACTCATCTGAAGAATTTAGTGTGAGTGCATTTGAATTTATTCAAACAGTTTCATTGGTCCACTGTGAGCTATTTGGTAATTACATTGGTCTGACATGACGAGGCTAAATGTATCGTTGGCATGAAGCTCATTTGCTTGTAAAGATACATAAATTAGACGAATCATTGTTTTAGCTGCACGGTTCAAAGCGTGGGAAAAAAGTAGCAGCTTATATTCCAAAAATTACAGTAACTGAACTTCCCCTCTGCTTTCTGTCCAACACAGATCACTCAGAAAAACCTCCGCTCTGAAATAGTTTTGGATTTTTCCAGTTCTTCTTCAAGAGAACCTTTAACTTGGTGCTTAAATCAGGTGGTGCACAAACACTGAGGTTACACAGCAAATAAAAATAATTGGAATGAATAGATGATTCTGAATTTGTCGGCCTGATGTGCAGTTAATTCTTCACCAACCAAAGATGACAACACTCAACTGAAGAAAATGAAATAACCAGATATAATGCTAGCTAAGTTAGCATTCTAAAACCATGTGGCCCCTTGCTTTGCACAGCTAGCTTAACTTAGCCACAGAGCTTAGGCTACAAACTGTATTTGGCTGGTTTATTGGAATAAAATAGTACCCATTGACAAATGTCTCACTTTCAATAAATACAGAAATGTCTATATACATGAATGGAGGATGGATGAAAGTAGAAACAATATGCAAGGAAAACAACAGACAAAGGCAGGAATCTTGTGGGCACTTGGGGAATTGCTTCAGACGATCTAAAGTCAGAGAGAAATGACACAAATTGTGTTCCAGCAGAGGTTAAAGCCACGGGCTTCTGAATCAATCTAATTGAGGGAAAGGGTCTTTGCTTTAGAGCCCCGGAGCACTTTTAAACATCGCTTCAGTGCCAGCATTAAGAAGAGTGCTTTCTGTAGTCTTCTTTCAACCCATCCACTACATCCTCAACCAAATCCCTAAGCTATGGCAATGAACTGGATTCAAAGGTGCTTTGTAATGAAAGGTCACAGTATTCTTAGACAGGGGAAGAGGTAAGGCTCAGTTATGTCAAATTATGTTGTAGGCCTGTAGCAAGGGCTACCAAAACTAAATGACATGGACTGTTTGCCTTGGCTGCTGGTTGGCTCACACTTTGAAATCAAAATAAATCTCAGCAAAGGGTGGACTAGATTCATAAAGCAAGAGAAATAAAACCATTTGGCAAAAATTAGTTATTGAAAACAGTTCAACAGCATCTATTTTCTCAAGAAAACAAAGTGGTGAAAGTATTTGCTGTATCACTTGTCACTTAATGTCACAGTGCTATCTTTGTGGAAGAGTACCTGAGCTAAGTAGCTATCACAAGAAGATTAAAAAGGAATCTGAAAATCTTAAGACTCTTTGAGGCAGCGTGGGCGATATCTGTAGTCAATTGCATTAACATCCTGTGGAAGGTCCATACTGATTCCCAAGACTGATGTCAAAGTAAAAGATATCATCCTCAAAGGGCAACCTTCAAAGGGCGATCCTTACATGTAATTGCTCATCTTCGTCAGAGTGGGACTGAGAAAGACCATTACCAGGGTTGTTTTATCTAGATTTGGATCAGTCAAAGATCGTAGAAACCTATTTCACTGATTCTTAGGATTTTTAATCATTTGAGGCTAAATTATACATAACTTATGGCACAGGCTCATCCGTGGTGAAAAATTACTTCTCTTAGAGATTCAACAAACGTTGCTGGAAGTCGGTTTCCTCGCATGAGTTATAAGGTAAATTCTGCACTGTAAGCACATTTTAAATCAATCCCAGTATTTTTTTTTTTTTTCATTCCTGCTTCTCTCCATATGCCATACCGTATACTTCTGTAGACTGCATAAGGGAAATGTAGATTAAAGCATATGGACATACAGAGTTTAATGTGTACTTTATGATTTTTACTGATGATTTTGTCAGCTTTAGTCCCTCCTCCTGAAGACAGTTAAAGATACTGATATATTATTGAGTATAAATCATACAGGACATCGTCAGCACCAGCTGGATGCTTTTTCGTGAAAGTAATTCATCCTCTGTATAGGTAACCAACACTCCTCTGAAGATTTCCTCCGTATTGTTTGTAGCATTGTCTCTTTTACACGGACAAAAAAAACAACAGGAAAATACTAAACAAATTCAACCCATACTGGCTGTACTTAGAGTTAAAGATAGCATCAGATCCTTGTGCTGACTCCAACTGGAAGAACTGTCAGATGCTCTTAAGATGTTTAAACTTTTACCAGTCACTTCCAGGTGGTTATAGTTGTCACATCTTGGGGAGGGGGAAAGGGTTCAATTGTGTCAGTGTAGGTGGACAGAATACTTACCTGCTCTATTTTTGTACTGACATCCTAGAAAAGCACTCTGCTTCATCTCTTTTCTGCTGACATTCATTAGTGGTATTATAGCTGTCACAAATGTACAGGGCAAACTTTGAGGAAAAAAAAAATACCTGCAATCACAGCATTACAAATCTAATACTAAATTGTCATGGGGGACTGAGGCATAGCTGAGACTTGCTCTTGACACAGTGGATTGCTGACTATGCTGTGCAGGCCTGCTTGACTATAAAGGCCTCAAATGATGGGTAGTTTCTCAGGGGGAAATGCTATATACTGTTCTGCAAAACACCTGCTGCCTCTTAAAGACTGAGTTGTGTGATTAGCAGTTTTTGTGTGTGCAAAAAAATCTACATTTTCTCTTTGACAGCTACTGAGGAGAGAAACTGTTAAAGCACAAAAAGAGCACACCCAAATCAGCAGAAATGTTATTTTATTAATAAAAAGCAAACATAAATAAGAAGAGTGCACATATCACATGAATACATCTCAGAAGTTGACTCAATTTGCATAATAATTTCCACTTTATTCATTTATTTCACCAGCCGTTCTGTCTTTGCACCACTTCAAAGTGTGTGCGGACTTTGACAAGCACACTAGTCATCCAAACTGTTGGATGTGGCGATTGTTGACATGATGTTGAATTAATTCATTTAATATTAAACAAAGATGGTGAGCAGAAACTACATATGCAAAACAACTGTGTCACACACACAGGGATGTTCCCTTCACCCTGAATATATCTAACTACACCTCACAAAGAGGATGCAGTAAAATATTATACTTGGTTATTTATTTATTGTGCAAGATGATCCAATATCACCTCCTCTAAGACGAGCGGTAAAACTGAAGATGAGATTAGAGTCAGGTGTCTTCAGTCAGTGGGATGACAGCCAGGTGTGAGTGGGAGCCCAGGATCTGTCAGAGTCCACACTTTGCAACATATGTTTGTGAAAGCGTACGGCGGCACAGACAAAGGAGATTTCTGAGGATGTCACAACAAAGCGAGCGCTCATCAGGCAGGAAAAGGTTGCAAAACAGTCTCTGAAGTGTCTGGACTTTAGAGTCAGCCACATTCGTACAAATGAGGGAAATTTATAACTATTGTTACCTTCCCCAAAACAAAGAGCGAGTGCAGAAAGTAAGCAAGAGTTTTTATTTAGAATAATGTCATGTCACCCTGAATATGTCTAACTCCGTCATATTTTAGTTTCTAAAAAGCAATAAATCTCATTTGGTGGGTTCACTGTCTGGTTAAACATGGATCGCCTCATCTGTATCCAAACTCAAACTTTAATTCAAGTATTGGTCCAATTCCAACATCCAGCAGAACGTGGGGCACTTTGCTTTTATTGTGTTTCATGCACAAACTTAAGAGGTGTTTGACTTTCCTCATTTCCCTACTGATAGCTGAGCAAGATGCAGATTGCTTTGGACATGATATGTGCAGCATTATTCTTTTTAATTAGGGGGCTGATGTTTATAAGCCCCAAACAGTAACTCTAGATAATAGTGAATTCATGTCCAGTTAATCAAAATCCTGTTGGCAGATAATGGCTGCCAGGGGCTCCACCAGGTTTGCAAAAATTTAATTAGCAAAGCCATGAATCTCCACTCCACAATGCTTGCTCAAGGGTGAAAAAGGACTGAACACAACATTGAGTTTGTGGTTGATTGGTTTAAAAAGTTAAAAGGCCTTCTTTTTCGAGGGATGGGAAGATGTAATGTCTTTATTTTTAAGTGCAACGCCAGACACGGGAATATATCTACTATACGTAACTGCCATGTGTGCACTCGAGCTTGATTTTGTTTTTCTGTCATCATTGGATAATTAGGTTAGCTTAGAAGCTCTGCTAGTGGATGTCTGGACTCAAGACACACGGTTGGTTAAATATAGGTTTTAGTCACTCTTGGTATTTAGACAGAGCCGGAAACAAGACGTCAATTGAGGTAGACAAATCTAAAAAAAAAAAAAAGTGCACACGGGTAAATTACTAGAGAGGCATAGGAAGAAAGGATTGTAATAGTAATTAATCTTGACTGAAAAAAATAAGTTAATAAATAAGTTCATTTGCATTGACATTTCTGAGTAGTACAGGACAAAGAAAAATGTGTTGGTCGTACTAAACTAGTTGAGTTTGCCTAACTAGCAAACTCTAGTGGCATGTCATCAGAAACAAAGGTTGAGATTACTTAAAAAATTCAATGCAAATTGTTACCTGAACTTTTTTGAGCTGAGCCAATAGACCCATTTACAGCCTACATCATCAAGAAGCTGCGTGTGCATTTTGTCAACAGAAGTGCTATATCCCATTGTTTACCTGGTATTGTCTGCACCTCTCTGGGAAGAACCACGTGGAAATTTAGCCCATCAAAATGTCTGGTTGTTGTGTTTTTTATCTTGTGCAGAGACTCCTTAGTGAGTGTGGAAGCTAGCTGTTAGCATTAGCAGCGTTAGCCGCGGTTTTGGTGCATGCCATCAGCCTGTTATCATTTTTATATTGGACACTGGCAGTTTAGATTGTTATGTTATATTAACGAGGCTTGACAACTGAGCTTCATCGTACATAACGTTTTTATCTCGTCAACACCACAACAACTGTTACCATGACAACCTTCCGTTTATACCCGTCATTAACTACGGGTACCGGCAAGTGCAAAAGCCTAATACATCACAGTTATCTGAGCAGTTCATGTTCATTTCTGTTAAGGCAAAGAAAGTGAAATCAGCACAATAATACTTACCCTGCCATACAGGTGCAGTTTGCAGTGTGTATATAGTCCTCCACTTTGTTGATAATGAGGTGTATGCTCTGGTATTTCTCCTGCAGGATGTGTCTTTGTTTCCTGCTCATCTTAAAGGATATGGGGCCCTGGACTGTTTTGTCACATATGTAGTAGAAGAGGCTCCTTTTCCTGTGTGTGTGTTTTCCTAATGTATAGCAACAGGATGTGTAAGAAAGGTGGTTG
>OOFC01035101.1:0-12223 GCA_900323345.1 Pseudochromis fuscus | reverse complement strand
ACTGCTACTTCTACTACTACTGCTGCTGCTACTGCTACTACTACTACTACTACTGCTACTACTACTGCTACTGCTACTACTACTGCTGCTGCTACTACTACTACTACTACTACTACTACTGCTACTACTACTACTACTACTGCAGTGCTGGGTGCTGTTGCAACCAGCAGCAGGTTTTCTTTCCCTGGAGCCTCCTGCTCTGACTCGCCTGCAGAGCTAACAGGTTTCCTACAGAGAAGTACTAACTGCTGTTTCTTTGCTCTGGTAGTTTTTGGTGTGAAGGCCTCAGCAGGTTGAGGGCGGGTCAGGCTGGCGCTGGGGGTGGGGAGGTGAACATGGCAGACAGCCAGGCTCTTCTCAGGAAAGCGAGGCAGCAGGGAGGGGTTCCTCTCTCCTTATCACCACATCCTGTCCTCAGCTCTGACGACTGAACGGTTCACACCCTGCACAGCAGCACTGAGCAGGCAGCAGATCAGCAAGTCACAGTCATTGATCAGCTGGATCACTGTGGAGTTTTCTTTAATGAGACTGAACCTGTTGCTTTAATTTGACATGAGAGCTTGTGTAATCATTGGCTTTCGAATATTAATATTTACCCACATGAAACAGACAGAAACACATTTTTCAACATTGTTGTTCTACAAGCTTATAATTATAAAATATATCAACTGTCAGTTAACAAACAAATGTATGTGGAATTACTTATAATGCTTCAGTGTATGGTTAATTGTGATTAACATTTACCGTATTTTCCGGACTATAAGCTGCTTTTTTCTGACGCTTTGAACTTAAACACCGGTGTTTCTCATGTATCAGCGGCACGAAGCTTGTTAGCTTTTTACAAGCTAGCAAGCTCTGTGCCGCCGATACATTTAGCCTCGTCACATCAGACCCGGTCAGAGTGGACCACATGAAACTGTTCAAATAAATTCAATAGCGGCTTATAGACAGGTGCGCTCAATAGTCCGGAAAATACGATAATTTATTAAAATATATTGACAAGGGTTTTTTTTTTCAAATTTTGTACATTTTTGTATCCAGATTAAAAAATACAGGAAAAATCAACTGTAAAATAAATAGAAAATAAATCTAGTTTTTCACATTGTGTTGGAAACTTGAAAAAATAAAATAATATTATCGACGATAAGTGAATATGTCAATGTCAACTTTTAGAAACATATTGTTAATCTGTTCTTATTTAAACTTATCAATATTTAACTAGTTTCACCAAATGAAGAAGTTTAAAAAATAATTCACACTTTCATCCAAACTTAACAAAGTTACAGGTTTTCTCTGTAATTATACAACAGACGTCATATTTTTTTTTTTTATCGTTTTGTTATTTTTTGTACTTAGCAAGTACAGTAAGATCTGTAACACTCTATAAAATTACAGATATTAATTGTCTCGACCTCATGATCTGAGTAGGATCCCCCTGTGGACGATGATCTGTGATGGTGATTGTATCGTGTGTAACCTGGTGGACATGTAGTGACCAGCAGTACTGTGTGTCAGATAGTTAATCATTAATCTGCTGTTAATTACAGCCAGGATCCCGCCTCCAGGACCGTGTGCAGCTTCAACACGTTAGCACAGCTTGATAAGGATGTTTGGGAACATGTGACCCCAGAAGCTCTCTGTGGCAGCTCATTGGTCAGCCTCCAGTCCAGTGTCCCCTCACCCTGGACTGGAGGCTGACCAATGAAACTAGTTTAGCTCCCCCTCGTCACCACATCATCGGGGGATGGTGTGGGACGAGGGGGGAGGCTTTAACCTGGCACACCACCCAGCTTTGTGTCATGGAAAATATACAGGGCCACAGGGCAGGCAGCCACTGCTGTGCAGGAAGGATGCTGCAGATGCAGGAAGGACAGATTTCCAACTGCTCACACCTCTAATGAGGATCTCTGCTTTTTTATATGGAGTTTTATTGTTTCTATACACACCAGAAACAACGCTATCAAAAAGCTGCACGCCAACAGGCATTCAACACTGACATTAACTCTTAATTTGCAATTCTTTACAAGGAGCTGGACTCAACAGAGCCTGCTGGGAGGCCAGCCTGCCTTCACATTTCATTATCTCTGAAACAACAAAAATATGTCCCAGCTTCAGCTATTATCCCCCAGCTGTGTGTGTGTGTGTGTGTGTGTGTGCCATGATTTAGCCCACAGTCCCACCAGAAACCTCAGACAGGAGAAGTGAGCGTAAAGAAATCGTAATCCCCTCCCTGCAATGTGTTCGTGCCTGGTATTGTTCCCAGATTCCTTTTCTGAAAACACGCTCAACACAGATTCCAGAACATTCAGTCTGACACCACACACACACACACACACACACACACACACACTGTATTTTACTGTAAGCATGGATACCAGTAAGATGCACTGATTGTGTTTACTGTAGAATCAGGATGTTTGTGTTAAATAAACAGTATGATGCCGCTGGTCAGACTACACTCACACTCATGCAGAGCTCCTACAGTCTGATGGACCAAGAAGTCCAGTCGACTGTATGAGCAGGACATAGGCTGCACATCAGAGATGGATGAAGCCGTGAGGTCACCTGCTGGTTTGTGGACTCCCACACTGGAGCCAGGAGTTTGGTATTTGGACATCACCATGTTGGTTGCTTGGAGACAGATGTGACCATATTTGGGTATGAAGGGAGGCGTGAAGCATGGGTCTGACCTTTGAACCTGAGGACACTGTCCAATGTGTATGAGACTGAATGTTGTGTCTGGTCTCACTGGAGATCAGAGCTGTCAATCAGAGTAACCCCGCCCCTTACTCCTCCCCTTCTCTCATCTCCTTAATAATAAATGATTTTCAGATCTTCCACCAGATCTCTGAGAAGAAGAGTTGACTTTAATTAAAAATCTGAAATCTTTAAATTGAATTCAACTGGAGTCAAAGTTTTATGGAGACAGCACCTGGTGGCTATCAGGAGTATTGCACTTGTTTACACTGCAGCCCTGTGGTCAAATTAAATCTGACTTAAATCTACAACTTTTTAACTTTGATTTGTTGAATGTTGAATTTTCTGGAATCCCATTAATAATGTTAACATTGTCATATGAAGTGAGAAATGAATTGTAGATAGTTTTTATTCATCAAAATGCTATTATGAATATGTAATGTCATTCTAACTAATCAAAAAGCAGCTGTTGATGTCTACAGCTGATTAAATGTTACAGTGTTGGCCATAGTTCCTGCATCCTCACAGTGACTGCAGTAAGAACAGCCGAGTCAGGGCACATTATATTAAATAAAGTCCTATTCATGACCAGATGCTGAAAAATGCTGAGTCATTTTGTTATGTGTGTGTCCAGGTAATAAATCTGACACAGTAAAACCAGTAAAAGTACTTTTTTCAAGGTTATTTCTGTTTTTCTGCATCAGAATCTATTTGTGATTTTTAAGGTTGACACAAACATTAAAAATAAGCTCAAAGCTTTGAGGCTTTCCACCAAATCTGTTGCCTTCAGCAAAGTGTTAGAAGTTGTCAGTGTCAAAGCTGCTGCAGATTGATGTGGACGTGTGTCACTTCTCTCTGGATCGGATTTTCCTGTGGATGGTTTATTAGTAAGACTTAAAGCAACGAGTGAAGAGAGCACCTGGAGCCTGGTCACTGTCTTTTTGTTGCTTTATTCCAAGTGAACAAACACATAAATATGAACACCCTGCCAATAATAACAGTGAAATCTGGCAACAGTATCCAACATATCTCATATATATTTATCTGTGTAAAACGCTTCTTGTGAAGCAATACCTCACTTTTAGTTTCAGAACTCATGTGAAGGTCAGGAACCGGACCGTTAAAGTGCATTCAGACCACGGCTCTGCATCAGACGACGGCGAGGACGCCTCTGAGGACAGCCGCCTTCCTGCTGAGCCACTGATGGCCAGGACGCCACCTGGGCCCGTCAGTCAACGAGCCGACACAACACAGACCCTAAGGAAACCACGTCGGTGATGAAGCTTCCCACTCCAGCCAACAATTCTCACCTTTTATATCAACTGTTTTTTTTTTTGGTGCTTCCACTTTCCCTGAATTAGCTCCTGTGCTAACACCAGCAGAACCTTCACACACACATATGACACCATTTAAAAATAACAGTGAGAATACAACCAAAGGAAATGGATCATGCCTGACATATGACTATAAATAATTCATTTAAATTAGAGAGACAGTTATGCTAGCTACCAAGCATCGGCCGAGTCACAACAACAGGGGCAAGATATTCTAATGCTGTGGGGTCATCTAGCCACTGTTATGTGAGGAATGTTAACCAGCTAACAGGGTCAGGGAACCTGTGCTAACTCACTAGCTTCACAAAGTCTCTCCCAGCACTTAGATCTGTTTGCTTGTGATTAAAGACTATACATATAACGCAATACTTTTTGGTAAATTTATGGTCCTAAACCAATGCTAGCTTAATAGTTAGCCGTTAGCCTTTGATCACTGACGTTGCCTGTCATTGATTGATAACACTGATAGCAATGTGAGTTAATACTGGACAATATACGAAGCCCTTTTGCGGTCTAGTTGATTATACTGACTGCAGCTAAGACCCTGATCAGAAACTACCAGCCTCAGACGTCAGACACACTGTGCACTGTGCTCTGGTCTTGTGAGGCTGCTGTCAGCGTTGTAAGGTAGATGCCAATTCCTGCTATCAATGTAACTGTGCTCTTGACCTGGCATGTCATCAACATGGAGCTACAAAATGTTTCACGTCCACCATATTAGAAAGTGATGTTTAAGGGTCTCTGTGCATCCTGTGAGTCATCATTTGTAAACTTCGGGAGCTTTGGTAGAGTAACACATACAAAAAAAGATGCAGCACATATTTCAACTGAAAACAGACAAATGACAGCTCATTGTCCATCGGTGAGAGTTCAGCGTAAACTTTGTAGGATAACACTATACTTCCTTTACAGTCCTTTGTTGCTAATGATTGTTGTCATCCAAGCCCACAGGAAAAACAATCCCACTGTCCTTCGGGAGCCAAACAGTGGCTGACCTGAACAAACACCTCCACTGGAGGAAGCCGGTCAGACTTCAGAGGGGGCGGCCGACAGGATGGGATCACGGAGAACCATGTAGCTTCAGATCCAGCTAACACCTGTTAGCACATCATCTCTTCTTCTTCTGCTGCCGCAGCATCTTCCTCCTCTTCATGATCATGGCATGCAGCTTCTCCAGTCCCTCCTGCAGCCCCTCGCCGATGATGGCGCACGCTGGCTGAAGGTGCCAGGGCGTGGCGGCGCTAAGCTCACCCAGAGCCAACATGCTCTCCATCTCTGCAAGACTGAGCGAGTTCCTCAGGTCCTGCTTATTGGCCACCACCAGGACCGGCACGCCCTGGTTCTCCCCCAGCCGCGTGATCTTGTGCAGCTCTGTCTTCGCCTCCTCGACGCGCTCGGCATCCACCGAGTCCACCACAAAGACGATGCCATCGGCGCAACGAGTGTAAGAGCGCCACAGAGGCCTCAGCTTCTCCTGACCGCCCACATCCCAAAAGTGGAAGGATGCCGTCCGTCGGCTGCTTCTGAGCGACACCTTGATCTTCTCCGTGTTGAAACCCTTGGTCGGGACTGTGTTGACAAACTCATTGAAACGCAGGCGGTACAGCACGGTGGTCTTTCCCGCGCAGTCCAGTCCGAGGATGACGATGTGAAGAGCCTGGAAGGACGGGAGGCAGGGGAAGAGAGAGCGATGATCTGAATATCCGTTCCCCATCTTGGCTCAGAGCAGGAAGTTGTCACCAAATATTCCCCAAGGTTGACTGGGTTCTCTGAAGACTGCAGCAGGAGCTGGGTGGAGGGGGTAAACACAGAATACACAATGAGTCGTAGCACTCCATCGCTTTTCAACAACCCTAACACCCAACAAGTGAATATATCCCCCCTCACTGTACAATACACATCCTCACATGATCCTGGCACTGACAGGTGAATCACAGATAACACAGCAGGGTGGAAGACAGATCGTTTACACATGCAGCACCATGGCAGCCAACAGGGCTTCATACGCTAATTTCTATTCAGAGCGTGAATCAGTAAACAACAGGATGAATTTCAGCCTGTGTTCAGGGATCTGATCAAAGGAAGGATATCAACCACTGAGCACACTGACTTGGACATACAGCTGAAAAAGAAGGTGTTGCTCGGCAACATTCGCATGTTGAAAGGCCCATTTAAAAATCTGGTCATTAAAAAAACCTCAGGCTGGAGCAAACAAACACGAATCAGACAACATCATCTAACAGTGTACCACACCTCAGTGGTGTTCTGGTGAATTCGGTTCACGTGTGGTGGTCAGCCAGGGCTTTAATAACACAATCTTTGAGATTTTCTGTCTGCAGCGGCCGCTCCGCCCTACTCACTGCATGTAGGTGGACGGAGGCTGTGGCAGGTGGTCTGTCACAAATAAAGTGGACAGTTCATTCAAATACAGTTACTGCTCGTGGTTTTAGAGACAGCCGAATTAAACAGCGCTTTGTAACAAAATGTCTCTACTCATATAAAACACAACCGAGCTCAACCAGAGACTCCAACATTGTTTAAATGGAGTCTGGCGAGTACTTCTCTCGAGGTTATGATACCAACAGGAGTAGAAAAATCTAAGTTTCAATGAGGCCCAGAGCAGCTGAGAGCAAGGCTGCACATTTACATTCAAAACGGTGACACAACAACGCAGTTAAAGTATTTATTTCATTTAAGGGACATGAAAATTAGCTTTAATTATCTTTAACGTCGTTTCTCATGCTGATGTTATCTACAGTGGAAAGAACCGTTGTATTAAACTTACCGTCATACAGTGTTAATCCATCACACAGAGACAGTCTGTCCACAGCTGTTTCACTGTCCACATCCTCAGAGACACTGAGAGACTCCAGCCGAGAGGACTCCGTCTCCGTTCTGTGACGGCGCCAAGGCACGCGCTATATACAACACCGTTTCCGCCAATGTTTTTTCACACTAAAACCCCGTAAAGCCATGGTTAGCAATTTAGAAAAAAAATCTAATAAGTTTACACAATGTAAAAAACAGTTATAGACATTTTAAACATCAAATTTATGTGATAGTATTTTCAGTGTTCACTGGAGTTTTTTAATCCTCCATATACATCATGATCCAATAACATTAACGTTCTATAGCTTCCTAACTTATTTGAGACTTTTATTTTGAAGGCCTAGAACACATTTTCTGGTCTCAGTCTGCCTAACTCCATGGAATTTCATCTCGCGCGCTGATTGGCGGTGAACAACGCCTACCGCGGTCATGCGCACAAACGAACGCGCGCAGAGGTTACAGGAATTTTCGTCAAGTCGTAATTTTCCTGAAATACTAAGGAAAATACTCAATATGGCTTCCCTTTAATCATATTAAAAATGAATCATACTCATCAATCATAAATTCAATCATCAATTAACAAACAAATCTAAGTCAAATTACAGTCACCTATTGTGCCAAGTTTTCAGAACTTAAATATAAAAGTTTATTTTAATAAATAAATAAAATACAAACTTCGTCAAATCATGATAAATGTGTGAATGTATGTTAATCTTTGTGGAAAAAAAAACCTGTTTAAATGGTTATTCACAGTGCATCAAATACAGTGAATAAAAGTATCTAATTGTTTTTACATGTGTAAATATCCTCAATTAATGATTTAATCTCAAGGAAAATTAAAACTATAAACTGGATTGGAATTTTGAAATAAGTGTAAAAATTAGACCCAGCATTTGGAAGATTAATTGATATATATTTATTTTTTACAATAAAGTTAGGGAAAATGGTAGCTACGTATGGTCCATCTGACCCAGAATGCTCCACTCCTGTGTGTTTGTTGTAAGAAAGAGATTTAATGTGGTGTCAGTGAAGGGAACAGGTGGTTCCTCCTGAACCTCCGTCAGACTGCTGTGATCCTCCAGTAAACACTCTGCAGTCTCCGAGGTCACAGAGTTACAGCCGTGGTCAAACGTTGTGAGAATGACACGAGTATTGGTTTTCACAAAGTTTGTTGCTTCAGTGTTTTTAGAGCTTTTTCACAGATGTTACTAAGGAATACTGAAGCATTTCATCAGTGTCAAAGGCTTTTATTGACAATGATATTAAATTGATGCAAGGAGTCAATATTTGCAGTGTTGACCTCTGCTAATCACCCTGACATCCTGTCAGTCAACCTCTGGGCCACATCTTGTTTATTGTTGTGTAATCAATGGTTGGAGTTTGTCAGAATTTGTGGGTTTTGTTTGTCCACTCCCTTCTTGAGGATTGACCACAGGTTCTGGAGAGTGTCCAACCATGGACCTACAATTTTGGTGTTTGTTCCCTGAGCCCCAGAGTTATCACCTTTTCCTCATGGCAAGGTTCCATCATGGTGGAGAAGACAGTCCATCACCAGACTGATCTTCAATGGTTGGGAGAAGTTGCTCTCAGAGTTTGTTTTGGTGTCAGTCTTTATTCATGGATGTGGTCTCAGGCAGATTTGTGAGTGAGTCCACTCTCTCGGCTGAGAAGCAGCATGGTCTCAGGATGCTTCACTGTTGGCATAACACAGGACTGATGGTAGCTCTCACCTTATTCTCTGGACAGGCTTGTATCCCAAAGGATCAGACAGAGGACTCATCAGAGAGCATGACTTTACCCCAGTCCTCATCAGTCCAAACCCTGGACCTTTTACAGCACATCAGTCTGTCCTGATGCTTGTCCTGGAGAGAAGCTACTTCTTTGCTGCCCTTCTAGACACCAGGCCATCATCTGAAAGTCTCACTGTTTGTCAGACTGCTGCCATCCCTGAGCAACCACTGCACAGGTGGTGGCTCTATGCTGCAGCTGGATCCACTTTAGGAGACGGTCCTGGTGCTTCCTGGACTTTATTGGGAGCCCTGAAGCTTTCTTCAAAATAATATTCATATTTTGGGGATTAAGTTCATTTTCAGAGGGACTTTGCAATTAATAGCAATTCATCTGATCACTCTTCAAAATAATCTGGAGTGTATGGATAGTGCCAAACATTTTTCATAGAAACTGAGTCAGTAGACTTTGGGAAAATGTATATTTGTGTCATTCTCAAAACCTTTGGCCACAGTTGTACAGAAGCAAACATGTGTTTCAGTCTACAGCAGCACATTCACACAGCAGTGTGTAACACTGTTGTTCCTCTTTCAGTAAATGAAAACCAATAAGTCAACAAACAATCAGCATCACATCACAATAAAAAAACAGTACTATGATTGAAAAGGATCTATCACAAAAATATTCACTAATCAATAATTCTATCAAATGTAAATAATGTATTTAGAGTATGATAATGAATTTAGAGTATTACATTTTAACTAAGATAAATTTTTCACTGTCTGTGTCTCTCTCGGATTTTCCTGTTTTATTTCATAAGATTTCTTCTTGTGTCCTGTTTAGTTTTACTTCTGCTCTTTGTTTCTTTCCTCCTGTGTGATTGTGTGTGCGTCCAAACCTCATTAAAAACTCACTTGTTGTTGTTTGACCTGCTGCTGTGTCAGCATTTGTTTCCTGGTTTCCTCACACACATGTGGTTTTACATTTTTATATTAAGAGATACTTTAATACATTTGGAAACTCAGATTTTTAAAAATTACAAGTTTCTCATGTTGTACACTTGACATTAAATGAAACCCTGAAGTGATCACTGGTCCACTGCAGCACCAACACACAAACAGTCCAGATGAATGTGGTCCTCAATCAGTTTATTGTTCTTCATGCAAAAGTTTTCATTCAAACAGAAACTTTCTAAATCACTCCAGTTTGCGAATAATTCCCCCCCTTGTTTACTTCATATTTATTTTATAGTTGCTCCGCTGTTGTAATTATCTCAGGGTATTTTTTAAAATTATTTTCTATGTACTCATGTATAATCATAAAGAAAAGGGGGAAAAAACAGCATTACTTACAACTGATCTTTTGTTGTTATTGCTGTGGCTGTTGTTGTTATTGCTGTTGTTGTTGTTGTTGTTGTTGGTCTGGACCTGAGATTTTCATCAACACAGAACCAAAATGCAACAACCAAACAAGGACAGAGGATTTATTTCTTTCATCATGCCGACTATAGACAAACATTTCAGTCTTCCTCAGTGAGTGATCTACACAGAGAGAGACTTCATGCTCCTCATCACATGGTCCCAGTGGGAGGGGTCCCAGGCCAGGAACCAGCCTGTGAAGGTGGGGGGCTCGTGGCCTTGTTTCACCACCACCACAGGAGTCAGCTTGTCCCTGCCACTCGGGTCCGTGTTGATGTACTGTTGAGCTGCAGAGGACAGTGTGACATGTTAGCAGCGCCCTCATGTGGTGGGAAGACAGAACTGTCTCCACCTTAAACAGGATTCAGAGCTTTACAACAGGTGGATCAGCTGTCCATCAACCTCCAGTCTGTACAGGAAGTTACTGAAACACTCACATCCTGTAGATCTGATTCCAGCTTAAAGACCCATAAATCCATGTGTACCGTCCCCAACTGTTTTAATTATAACACAGTAGCAAACTATGAACCAGGAGTCTGTGTCACCAGTGTAACACACAGTGGACTGTACCACCGTACTATAGGCTTCCCAGTTATGATCTGTAATATAAATATATTATAATTAATGAAGGTGATCATCAAGTACATTCATTGTGTTTACAGAATAAACCTTCAGAACCAGACAAAGAAAATCAAGAATCTGTCCAACAAAACCAAACTGAAAAACTTCTTTGAAATCTCATATTGCTGAGCCAACATCTAAACCAATCAGCTTTTAGATCAGCTGCTTCCCATCATGCCTGGCGGCTCCAAAACTTGCAGGCACCTTGAGCTCAGGTTATTGTCGCCTAAATTTGTGACATCAGAGCAGAAAACTAACCAGCATGTATCATTCTGTGCAGACCTGGCTCATCTCTACCGAGCCTGATGATGATCTAAGTTTGTTGTGAAGCCTCTGCTCAGACTGTTGCTCAGTCCTACAGACAGGCAGGACTACATTACTTTACAATGGACTCAGACCTAAATTTCAATGGTTTAATGGTGCAGGTTAGACTACTAGCAGTAAGACAGCTGCACATCCAGAACACTACTGCTCGGGTCCTGACCAGAACCAGGAAGTACGACCATATTAGTCCTGTGCTCAGGTCCCTGCACTGGCTTCCTGTCACTCAGAGAATATTTACAGCTCTGCTCGTGTATAAGTCTCATCTGGCACCAAAGTACATCTCTGACATGTTAGTCCCATGTGACCCATCTGGGACCCTGAGACCTTCAGGGACAGGTCTTCTGCTGGTGTCCAGAGTCAGAACTAAACACAGTGAAGCTGTGTTTCAGCTACACTCTGGATGAGTCTTCCTGATGATGTGAGACCAGCCTCTAATCTGACCGTGTTTAAGTCCAGGCTGAAAACAGCTTGTTTAGCTGTAGACATAACAACTGAACATGTCCTATCTGCAATCATCTCTTTTACTGTAGTCTAATTATTATTCATGTTTTACTGATGATGATTTAATTGTAATTGTTTGTTTTTAGCTTTTTTTCTATTTGTTTTCTTTTGTAATTCACAGTGTAAAACACTGTGAATTACTTTGTGTATGAACTGTACTATACAAATACATTTGCTTGCTTGCTTTCTGCACCAAGGTAACCAGGGTTCACATGGTACAGGTTCACTCAGCTCCACCTGGTGAAGGTTTCAGGAGAGATTGTGGTTTAGTTTAGTTTAGTTTAGTTTAGTTTAGTTTAGGTTAGGTTAGTTTAGGTTGGTTTGGGTTGGTTTGGTTTAGTTCGGTTTAGTTTGGTTTGGTTTGGTTTAGTTCAGCTGGTTTGGTTTAGTTCAGTTTGGCTTGGTTTGGTTCGGTTTGGTTTGGTATGGTTTGGTTTGGTTTGGTATGGTATGGTATGGTTTGGTTTGGTTTGGTTTGGTTTGGTTCGGTTTGGTTTGGTTTGGTTTAGTTCAGTTTGGTTTAGTTCGGTTTAGTTTGGTTTGGTTTAGTTCAGTTTAGTTTGGTTTGGTTTAGGCTGGTTTGGTTTAGTTCAGTTTGGTTTGGTTTGGTTTGGTTTGGTTTGGTTTAGTTCGGTTTAGTTTGGTTAGATCTGACTTGTGTCAAGGGTAAATTTTAAGTGGAAATTGAAATTGTCTGGAAAAGAAAACTCTGATACAAGTTGCACACATGTTGCTGTCTGACTTTCACACCACTGCAGAAGAAAGTCGCCA
>OOFC01035098.1:9227-22054 GCA_900323345.1 Pseudochromis fuscus | reverse complement strand
TTTCGACTCACAAAAGTCTTTCTGTGCAAATGCCTCTGTTTCTATTTACCTTCTTTGTTGTCTGCTTCACATGTTTCACACTTTTTTTTTCCCCATTCGGCTGAGTCACACAGAGCCCGGGGAAGGATACTGAAGGGCGCGGCGCCCCACTTCCTGCTCGTGACCTTGAGCGTTTTTGTCTGAGGGAAACGAGATTGTTTGTGGGAAAGAAGAAGAAAAAAAAGAGTCTTGCTTTGGCTGATGGCGAGGAAGACACAATCCGCCCGCGGTGTCATTCACTGACGTCTACACCTATTGAGATTGCACTCGAGCATTTACATACAGCCCGTGCCCAGATAACAGATTTGTAACTCTGGAATACATTTCCTCTCTTCGCATCTCTTACCTTCAAAGAATGAATTATTTAGACCTTGAGCTTTTTTTTTTTCTCATCACTTGTGTACATATATTCATTGTCAGAAAGTGAGCGGTATTGTTGAGGTGGTGATATTAGCAGTTGCTGATGCTCTGATGCTTCCCTCAGCCAGAGGTTAAACGGGAGCTTGTGCGAGTCTATGTGTGTGAGTCTGAGCGTTTCCAGTCATTATACAACAATCCACATCTAGCCGAAGCCTTAAATTTATGTGACAACTATAATTTTAACCTAAGCATGACCTCAGGGGGAGCTTCTATAGAAAGAAAACTAAGAAGGTTAGCACATTAGCCACACATGTTATATTAACCCTGTCACACTAGCATGGATTCGAATCGGTGTTTTCAATATGCTTTCAATACAGCCTGTATTTTAAACCTCTAAAAGTCTAATTTAAACTGTTTGACTCCAAAATCAAGCAAGGAAGTCTCAAACTTACATCCTGAGCGACAACCATCATAAACAGGAAGCACTCGGAGAGCACAACGTAAAAGATTCAGGAAGTTCTTGCCCAAGATTGGATAACTTCTTCTTTGGGTAATAACTCGCCACAACGTCCTTTAAATCATCAGCTTGAAATCATTTCTGACAGGAAGTAGCATTCAGCATCGTCTCCAAGAATTGATCTAAATTAAATTAGGGTAGTTTTGTAGTTTCACAATTTCAGCTGTCATTTTCATTGAGATGATACACACTTCTGATTGGAGTAAACAACATCAATGAGGGAGTATTGTGGATGAAATTATTGTGTGGTTTTATTCATTTTAATATCGCCCTCATAAAGTTGAGAAACTTCTGACTTTTAGTCTCTGGAATGGGTCAAGCTCTGAAAACACAGGATCTTACAGTTCCTATATTGCAACTCATTAAAATTTTTCATTAGACCTGTCACACCTGATAAATGCCCACCTCTTTGAAACTCCAAACTCTCACTTTATCGAAACTTTCAGGTCTCAAGCTCAAACCAAAACTTCACAAAAAACGTCATCTGGAGCCTACAGCAGTTTTCTGATTAGCTTACTGGTCAAACTGGTGGAGTGTCCCTTTAAATCTCAAAGCATAACTCTCAAGTCTTGTCCGAACAATTCAAATCTACAAGCCTGTAGATCACCACCAACTGGAGATGTTGCATATCAAAGTGAATCACAGAGGGAGTGTATGAGATATACTGTACGTGACAATTACTTAAGCTTCTGATTCCATTATCTACATGACAGATAATTCGGCTTTACCGTCTCAAAAACCCACCAGGAGGAAGGGGAGGGGGGAGAGCATAAGTGAGAAAGACAAGGCATCCTCATCCTCAGCGAGCGCCATCCTCTAAGGTCTGTCAGCTCCATCTTTGCACCAATAAGACTAGCAGCTGGACATTTCCCAGAGGGCTCGGGGGGTGAGGTATGGGCCTATCAGCATTGTTAGATTCCTCCTCCTCCTGCTCTTCCCTCGGAGGGCAGTCACACCTGTCAGCCCGCCGCCCCGCCATCTCCACTAACAGCCTCCCAGCAATATAGTTTCCATACAACTTCCAACTGCAGATGTGTTGCTGTGTTTGTTTGTTTGTGCGTGGGCAGGTGAGGCTTCAGTCAATACGTGACAGCGACTTTGGAAGAACTGCATCCATTATAAGAACTGCTGCTAAAAAAGAAGTGATTTATACAGCTTTCAGAAGATACTGTACAACCGTGGATCTCCGCTCTGAAGATACCAGTGGGTGTTTCACTGGCAATCTAACAAGCAAGCAAAAAGGCTTTTTATTATTTTTTTACACAAGTGTTGGCTTATAGTCATCACAAGTGCATCTCATACTTAAGCTCCTGTGTCCACGGGGCATCTGTCTTTAGCTAGAAGCATAACACAAGCGTTGGATGCACTGCGGGTTACTGCGAGCCAACTGGTAACCAATTTAAAAACACTGAATGTGAAATTTGAAACACAAGAAGAATGTATTTGTGGTGTTAAGAAAAACTTTCACCACTCGAAGCTGAAAGAGTCTGCTGCAATGTGGGGAATGCAAAACAATGTGTTGCTTCGTTTTGATGTGACAAAAATAGAGATGTGTGCAGTGGAGAAAGCGAGAGGGGGGTACGGTCGGATATGCAGAGGAAGCTTAATATTACCGTCAGGAAAGCTTCACACTCTGATCAGACAGCAGCAAAGCTACAGGTAGGGTTGTAGTACTGGAGATCGGTCTTCAGACCACTTTTTAACGGTCTCGGTCTCGTCTCAGAATCGAAGGCATTTTTACTCGGTCTCAGACAGGGTGGACTCGGGTTTTTTGATCAAGACCAGTCAAGACCAGGCCAGCACTACTGAGATAAGTGAGAAAAGTCGAATGTAGCTGCTGCCTACCTGGTGTCATTTGGTCTTTGGGACACCCAGAGTGTACACAGAGACCGGTTGAAGACGACTGGAGGCAACATGGAAATTCGTTTGTGTTGCTGTTGGATTTATGTAACAGCAAACTGAAAAAAAAGATACTGGTCATTTGGTTCTACAGTATTTTGTTGTGATATTTCTTTGATATATACGGTTTGGTCTGGTCTTGGTCTTGACCTGTAAATGTCTTGGTCTTGTCTTGGTCTCGATACTCTCAAGTCTCGAGAATGTCTTGGTCTCAGTTAGTACGGTCTTGACAACAACACTAGTTACAGGTGACAGTATTATAAATATTGCCTCTATGTATATGGAGTACATTTATATAGCGTTTTCTTGACCCTAGCTAGGTCCCAAAGCACTTTACAAGGCATCTCATCCACCCATTCACACACCAATGGCCACAGAGCTGCCATGCAAGGCGCGAGCCACCATTGGGAGCAACTTAGGGTTCAATGTCTTGCCCAAGGACACTTCGACATGTGGACAGGAGGAGCCAGGGATCGAACCCACAATCTTGCGATTCATAGGCGACCCGCTCTACCACCTGAGCCACAGCCGCCCGTGTACATTCATGAAGAAAGTTTAAAGTTTACATTGACATGCAAAGTCTAGCATCCAAAGAAAAAAAAAAAGGTGTTGTAAATACATTAATTGTGTCAGCACATATGTTCTGCGTATAGAAAAAAACAAAGCAAGTCAATTTGACACATTGGGGAGTATCCTTGGGTTCACGGGTCCTCACTCCTCCATTCATATCCAAATATGGTCACCTTTGGCTCCACAAAACCAACATGGCGACGTTCAGATGCTAAACTCCTGGCACAAAGCAACAGCTAACCTTAGCTTCAGTCTCCAGGCCACTTGTACGTCCAGTATTCACTCTGTTTTTCAGTTTTGGTAAAAGTTTGGTCTCCACCAACTCCTGAGGTAAATGACTGGCTCTTTAGCTCCACCACACTAACAGTGTCTCTGTATTGATGCTGGAAACATCACCATAGGAAACAAATCCAAAACAGAGAGCTGCAAGGTGTTAAATGTCCTGTAGAGCTGAGGGGAACTGCAGAGGCAGGTGATAATTTGCCACTATAGTCATCTGACACACTGTTTACATAACATATGAGATAACGCAGCTTTAAATTTACTATGACGGCTGCTGCCTCAGGTCGTCCCACCCGCTAAACACCCCTAATAAAAGAGCAGGGGTGATAGCATTAAACAACAACGATACCTCTGAACAGAAACATTTTTCCCAGGGATCTCACAAACACATTTCCATCAATCATCACTTAGGAGTGGCATTGTCTACCGTACCATCTGTAGCCTTTTAACTGAGAGCGTTCTCTGTAATGCAGATTGCAAAACAAACCGTTCAGTCCTATCATATTTTAAACTGCCAGCCTATGACTATATGTAACCATCCACTAAAAACAGCTGATGGAGTTTGCAGACAGTCCTTGATTTCCAGTGCTAACCTTGATTCAGGGTAGTGATGAAGGTTGCCCCGGCCTCTCCTGAGGGTCACTGACATATCTCACATCACCAGAGTGTGAGCGGCCTGTGGGGTGCTTTTGATTTATTACCGGCCTAATTAGGTCACCCGAGGCCAAGATTCATTTGACAAGAAGCAGAATCAAAACCACATCTTTCACCAGCATCCATCCCTGGCACCCAGCTTCACCCCCCTCCTCCTCCTCCCCACAAATAGCCATGCTAATAATACACATTAGCTCTTGGTGCCCTGGCCTCTTCTGCTGATAGTCATAATATATGGAGATCTCCTCCATACATATGGAAACCTATGCTAATTGGAGTCTAAAGCCTCACAATTACAGCAGTAAAGCTGGTGGCGGAGACTGTGCTACAAATCACTGTAGTGCAGCAACAGTAATGACCCTCGCCGTGGGGGAGTGCGCATGATGTAGAGGGGCTGAAGAAATCATAAAGACAGCGTATAAGGTGGGGCATATGGAGAGACCGACGCTCTGATTACACCCTCGCTGGGAGGAATCAGGCGCACAAAGTGGCGTCAGTTTAAGAACTAATAAAGCTAAAAGCCACATGTGCTACATCATCTAATTTGTGCTGCTAATCTGAGAGCGTGTGCACGATATCTTATTCAGTGGTGGAGGGAAAAGCAAAGAGAAGCGGCACAAATCTGCATAAAGCCAAGCCTGGATGCAGATGAAGCATGTTTTTCTGTGTGGGGTTCAAGTGGACGAGCTTTTTACATCTGTGTGTGGGTGATGCAATGAGGGGATTCAGCCTTCGCGCGAGCAGCAGGTCCCTCCTGTTCGGCATTGAAGCCCATCACTACTGCCACCGAGAGTCATCAATAACCCCGCCAGAGGCTGCCAGGAGTGTGACTGCGCTCCCACCACATGGACACCTGCCCTTCATTCCCTAGCAACCAACAGGAAGAGGTGTGTTAGTGTGCGAGCAGATCCAGGTAAACAATTTGTACATTTGTGCTCCACCCTAGGAGTCCTTGATTTTTGCTGCAAGCCACACTGAGCCACTGCTGTGCGGTATCTGTGATGCACAGGATTTCCATCTGTAATTATTATCTATCAAACAAGGATTTAAAGCTGTGCTAGGCAACTTTCCATGTTGGCAGCTCGTGGTGGGAGGCGACTGTGTGTGAGCCGCTTCCACTTCAATACCCCGAAGATGTATATTATTATGTCAGCGAGCTGCGCAATTATGTTTATCACTCTGGTCAGTCTGTGATTACAATAATAGATATAAACAGCACAAAAATAAGCATGTTGCAATTTTCCAGTCCAGGGTGACACATTTAAATTGCTCTTTTCCTCCCATAGATTGAATATAAATGATGGAGGCAGCCACCATCAAAAGTGACGGCAATGCTCATGTGGAAGAAAGTGCAATACCACCGATGGCCACTAGATGCTGGCCAAAAAACTCCAAATAAATCCTCATTTTATCCTCCTTGTTAGTTTGATTGACAGGTGATTTGGAAGCTCATTCACCGGTGAACTCCAGTCCAAGCCCCGCCTCCTCAGAGCAACATTCAAACTCTAGGCTCCACAAGTAGGTGTCGTCATGGTGATCACATCCATCTCTTAACTTCAATTTCCACTCATTTGTGCAAGCTTCACAAGCAAAGCATCTAATTATCAATGTATTCTGTGTCAACGCTGTTAATCACGCCATGTGTGCAGTAAAATGCTGATGCTGAAAATGATTCGCAGCTGTTGACGCCGCATTGGTGCGAACACACAGACAAGGTGTAAACGCCGCTTTCTTCAAAACTGTCTCACAAATCCTCTCAGCTATTTGCAACATTAACATTTCTTGCTCGTCAGCTCTTTCTCAAAATAGCTCGCGAACCGCTTACCTGTTTTAATTGTAATTACCCTCGACTTTTAATATTCAAACTTCCACAATAGCTTCATTTTTGGCCTTGAAGAGATTTTACTTGATCTGCAGGGGTTTTAGATGTACATACATGTTACAGGATTGCCGTGTGGTATAAATATGGCGACATGGCCCGTCTTTTCTATGTGTTGAGCTCCCCTGAGGATCCAGCCAACAGCGTGTGCGGCTGGAACAAAGCCGCAAAAAACAGAAGCAAATCACTTCTTTCAAAGTCCCCCTCGGGGACCGGTGCCGTGGATGATACAGTAAGAAGAAGAAGAAGAAGAAGAAGAAGAAAAAGAGGCCACTGAGGAGCTACCAAAGCCTCTTTGCTGCCACAACACACTTCCCACTACAGCTCCCTCCAGTCACCTCATTTCTCTTCTCCCTCTTCACCAACCCTCACCCCATTTTCTCTTCCCCATCCTGCCATTCCTTTAATCACCACCCTCCGACTCCCGCTTCCTTTTGGCTCTGGCGCCGGCCCAGGGGTGGGCGAACATTGCTCGCTCCTCCCAGGAGGGGAAACGAGACACGCTAACACCCACCGCGGCGCACACGCCACGGGAGAGCGTGTCAGGAGACTTCAGACGGCGGCTTATCAAGTCGCGTTCCAATAAAGCCCGCGAGCGAATGAGGGAGGACAAATGGACGGAAAAAGAAGAGACACAGACATAATCACTGTCAGAAAAAAAAAGGGATCTTAGGCAAGCTGGGAGGTAAAGAGACAAAGTGACACTGACTGCACTTGTTTGACCAAATGATTCTGCTTCACCATTAGTTTGCCCCGCAGAAAGAAGCAACAGAGGAAAACTGGCTAGCGTCCCCATGCATTATTCACAACTCTTTTTAATGGCCATTTACAGGGTTGTGAAATTTGGCACAAAAGCACAGTAAGAACTGTCTTTGTTCCAGAAGCCTGTGGCCATATTTCAGCTATTATCCAGGCTGCCAAAACCCACTTCAGGCTTTAAGTTTTTCTGCATGTTAGCTTCATTGTTGTGTTAAATTTGCGAGCGTGTCTTCATTTGACTTTTCAGATTGACGCAATCAATCTCCACAACACCTAATTACACAGTTTAAGTGTTTTTGTTGTTTTGTCGTAATTTTAGTGTTGCTGAGACTGAAAACATGCTGGACTGGGTAATCTTTAAATAATACATCAAGTAAAAAATAGCCATTTTCAGTGATTTAAGACTAAGCAGATTCCAGTGGTGTGTCTGAAGATATTAGGGACAACTATTTATAGGCCGAGTCTGCCTACTGCTTATGACTATAAAAAAATTAGGATACAAACATAATTAAGATTCCTCTTTATTTCACCGAGTGGTATCTTGGAAAGACGCGTGGTGGCGCTTACATGCTGCATACACCAGCCACAGATGTGTACCGGTGCATATTTTTTGCAGAGAAAGTCTGCAGGCATTGCTGTTATTATTGTTATCTGGTGGTGTTTGCAGTGCCTCCTCTCAGGCAGCACAAGTACCCAAGGCACCAAACCTGGGAAAGTATATCGTCTCCAGAGAGCGAATGTCCCCTCTACTGCTGTCGATTCATAAACAGCAGCTGAATAGGAAGGTGTGGACTGGATGAGTAAAGTTAAAACACTAGTAGCTAGTTGGGCAAATCCTTCAAGATCCTGTACAGGGGGTCCTGAAACTTGTATCCCACGATCCTCCGCTATGCCTTGACGATATTGAAGTACGATGCTATCACCTCAGAGGTCACGCTAGTACAAACAAACTCAAAACACTGATGTTAACAGTCGGCTGTGGCTCAGCTGGTAGAGCGGGTCGCCTATGAATCGTAAGGTTGTGGGTTTGATCCCCGGCTCCTCGTGTCCATGTGTCCTTAGGCAAGACACTGAACCCTAAGTTACTCCCAATGGTGGCTAGCTAGCGCCTTGCATGGTAGCTCGGTAGTCATTGGTGTGTGAGTGTGTGTGTGAATGGGTGAATGAGTTGCCTTGTAAAGCGCTTTGGGACCTAGCTAAGGTCAAGAAAGCCCTATATAAATGTACGCCATTTACCATTTACATAGAGGCAATATTTATAATACTCTCACCTTTAGCTAGTGTTGTAGTCAAGACCGTACTATCCGAGACCAAGACATTATCGAGACTTGAGAGTATCAAGACCAAGACAAGACCAAACTGTATATATCAAAGAAATATCACAACAAAATACTGTAGAACCAAATGACCAAAGTCAAGAAAGTGCTATATAAATGTACTCCATTTACCATAAGTGTATTATACCACCTCAAAGTTAGGTTATATTGTTGCCTGTGTTGGTTTGTTTGATTAGCAATGTTAGACAGGGTATTACCCAAGGAAACAATCACTACATTTTAGGCAAGATCATGGGGTTGGATCCCATGCGGAAGAAATCCCAAACTCCCAGAAAATCCCAACTGCTACAAATATTTTAACAGGATGGTCCAGATGGATTATGCCTTGGTGAAGGTTTGTTTTCTCCAGTTATCTTCTGAAGGGAATCAAACACACTAAAGCTAAATATAGTAAACTATGACCTCTGTGTTGTAAACCACTACACTTGTACACACACCTGTGCACACAACACCATTTACATTCTGCCATCGGTTTCAAGCTGCTCCTCTGATCGTTGGCGGCAGTCACGCGCCAACAACTCAAGCGACGTGCCAATAAATGCAGTGAGGAAGAAGACTACTGGCAATAATACGGGAAATCTGCACTGTGACTGTTATATAGTATCATATATTTACACTTTTTTCATTCATACCTACTGATGCATATTCTGTAGGTAGGAAATTACTGTTTTTGTATCAACTTTCTGGGCAATTTAACCTGGAGAGAAACCAATGAGGCAATATTTGGAGAGATTTACCTTTGCATTTGTCCACAGTGTAATTCATTTACAAAATGTCCAGGGTTGGGGAGTGAATCCCTACTGCAACCATCAAAAATCCCAACATCCGAATCGCCATGCATGAAGACAGATTATGGTGTCATTCAATCAATATTAATGTCCTTAGTTCAAACTCCAAACATTACCATTAGTAACATTTGACGTTCTTCTTCTGACTTTTGGCCCTTTTGTTGAAATAGATTTTCCATCCTCTTGCTCCAACGTCCCATTTTTCACATTAACGACGTGACACCCCCATAGTTTAATCTAATAAGAATGAATCAGTTGATTGATACGCTGCTGTCAGGAAGAGGACTTCTAATGTGACAGAGACGATAGCTAATTCAATATAGCAGCCTCGCGGTGCTCAATGGCAAGAGGTTGGACCAAGTATTAAAATGAGTGTTTTTGTTTTAAGCATGTGTGTGTGTTAGCGGTGTACTCTCTGCTCTGTGGGTGACTTTGTGATACATCTGACTTTGCGCCGTCCTTTGTGGCGTCCATGGCTGTCAGGGAAAACGACAGGCGCTTATCTCCTCCAGTCTGCTGGCTTATCTACTGCTCACCTACACATCGATGGGAAATCAATGGGAAGCCTTCAGTGTGCAGTCAATATAACAAATGACCAATTCAAACTAGCACTTACAGCACTCCTGAAGGCACCAGCGCCAAAGTAGAGCCGCTTCAGACTCAACCACACCAAGCCGCCTATCCCATGTGATGATGTGGCAAACGCTGGAGGGCATGGAGTATTTAGATGGGTGGGGACTACCTTGAAGACAAGCTACAGATTGTCTCAAGAGGAAAATCTTGAGAACTTCATATCACCAAAACAAGGACATATAAAAAACCCATTTGGAGTTTTTTTCCAAGCAAGAACAATCAAGGTAGTCTGCTGTTTACCTTCGAAAAACCTCACAAGTCTCCTTCAAAAAACGTGTTTTTAAAGCATTAAAACAACCTGACTGTCGGATGATTTAAACTGATTAAATGTTACTCAAGCACCTGTCACACCTCAAAGTTGGAAGCTGGTTGTTCATTTCCATCTGCTCGGCAGGTTAATTCCAACTTATTTATTTTTTTCCTACAGCTGGAAATAAACTGTGATACATATATTTTAAGAAATCCAATAAAGCCGCGTTTAATTTCTTTAATTTATCCTTTTAATTACTTTTTTCCATTTGGCACTAAAACTGACTGAATGTGAAATTACATTTAAGTCCAATTAAGTCAAAGAAAAAGGTGCTTTCTTTCAGTCATTTAGTTATTCTTCTGATATATATTATATCAACTGGATGATGCCAACGACGTGAGTCACAGATTGAATTTGCTGCCCGAAGCACTTTCAAAGAAATGTCACAGACCCCTAAGGGCCAGCCAATTTCCACAAGCCTCTCCGGTGAAATCTGCCCTTCATTATATCCTCCCCCCACCCTCACGCGTCCCTTTACTTCTGTCTATTTCACGGCTTGATTCTTCTTCTCTTTCTTTAGCAGAGGAGGTGTCAGAAACGCTGCCGTTCGATCCGTTTCCCCTCCCCCCCCCGCCGTGGAAACATCCCTCAAATCATCCCTCGCTTTTAAAACGTGTCACAAAGTCGGGCCCCTGTCGCAATTGACCTTCCACGTCTAGGAGAGAAGAGAGAGGCAGAAAGCTCGGCGACAGGACGACACTCCAGCTGAGAGTTCAATCAATACAATACCTGGGGTTTGGAAAATGGCGAGTGGCTTCCTCCCCGGTAGCAGAGGTGATCTTGAAGCACCGACTAGCTCATCGGGAAATCTCCAAATCGGAGGTGGAGGATAACCAGTCTCCAACAAAACACCTGCTAATCCCACATTTGTGATAAGATAACCACCCTCCCTGTGACTGACTTTTACCAGGTGTGAAATATGAAGCTCCACAAGGAGATTCAGAGCTATTCAAATTGTTCCTCTGCTATTATTTACACGTATACATCCACTCTGCTGTAGATGATGTTTTATTCCTTTTGGTGGAGGTGGAGTAAACCATTCGTCCTCTGAATTGAAATTGCCTACTTAGAAGAAGACAAGACGTGATGCATGCATGTAATTCAGCGCTGTTTGTAATTATATATCAGCCTCAATGTGTACTGTGCGATTTCCTCGGGCTCTTCCTACGGCGAGCGCTTTCTTGGCTTTCATCGCGAAGCAGGAAATGTTGACCTGACCTGTTTTCTGCATTAACACAAGCACCTTTTTCTGTCTCTAACTGGAAGCTGTTTAATCCGAGTGTTAGATATTTAAGGGACAATGTGTTTATTTGTTGTCAACCGGAGGAATTCAGCTGAGGTTTCGGCGAGAGCGTCAGCTGACTTACAATGGTCGCCTTGTTCGAGGGGAGCGTAACAAGACACGCGGCGCCTGTTAAACTCATAATGGCCAACGCACGGGGGAAATTTATGATCTCTAATTGATTACAGGTCTGTTGTTTAAGCCTTCGGGCCATCGTGCCGCCACATGATGCTCTGAAACAATAAGGAAGTGAGATAGCATCCTTGATAAGAGCTCATCCAAAAGGTCCTACAAGGGGACACTTTGAGTTTTATACATCTGCTGACACATATGATGAAATCCTAGGAGGGATATATATGCTGGAGAAAACAAATACTGATACAAGAGCGAGGGAGGAAAGTGCTGTAGTTACACTGCTTCTTCAAATGACCCCCCCATCGCCGCCGCCGCCGCCGCCACCTTCTTCCCCCAATACTTAAAAACGGCTTTTAATA
The DNA here is from genome assembly GCA_900323345.1 of Pseudochromis fuscus. Classification (NCBI taxonomy): domain Eukaryota; kingdom Metazoa; phylum Chordata; class Actinopteri; family Pseudochromidae; genus Pseudochromis; species Pseudochromis fuscus. Next base: position 10,251 of record OOFC01035098.1, on the reverse strand, counting down.
TATCTGCCGCCAGTTTAAGCTCGGATGATAGCGTGTGGTAGTAAAAAAAGCACTTAGTGCAGTAATGTGCGATCTTTGAGGATAAAAGGTAACCTCTCTAACTCCTGGGGAAGGAAATTACAGAGCAGACAATAAATTCTGGGCGGGTACAATTCGCCTTTCCACTGAGTGAGGTATGGCACAATAGGAGGAGAGGAACTGGGCTGAATGGCCGTAAATCTGCAAATGTCACCTCAAAACATGTTTTATCCCCAGTGGAAGGAATGCAGGTATAATATTTTAATACCAAATGAGGAAAAATGTTATTTCGATATATGTCGATATTTCAAGGAATTCGCTAAAATCCAGTTTGTGAACAGCTTTTTCTTCTCCTCTCCAGGCGTCTCCTTGTGTGTTCCTAAAAAACACTGATGTCAGGAGCCTAACAAATGCCCCCAGAACAGCTTGCAGCCCATCCAACCATATTGCCAAATGAGCACTGGTGGCGGGCTAAGTGATTACTGTTGCTATTAGCGGGGGGAGTGCTGCATGAGCGCACCAATAGGAATCTGATCGCGAGGCCGCACATTTAGCTGACGACGAGTCACCGACCGAGAGTGTGGGGAAACTAATTAGATGATTGGAAGAAAATGGGCAAAATGCATCGCTGGGTGAGAGAGAGGGGAGAGGATACAGTGTGAATTAGCATCTTGATCCCTGAAATCTGATCCATGCAGATAAAGAAACATCACTTAAAATCAGTCTTGTTGGTTTGGAGGTTCATTTGCCAGGTGTCATACACATTGGCAGAGGTGGGTAGTAATGAGTTACATTTACTCTGTTACATTTACTTGAGTACTTCTATGAGTAGTTTTACTGCACCATACTTTTTACTTTTACTTGATGTGTGAAGAACATTTAGCTACACTCGAGTCGTTAATTTTATTTAGATATACAGTGGTACCTTGACTTACGACTGCACCAACTTACGAGTTTTGCCGATACGCCGTCCACCGCTAGTTGGCACTGTGAACGCCTCAACATC
>OOFC01035096.1:0-13401 GCA_900323345.1 Pseudochromis fuscus | reverse complement strand
AGAGAGAGAGAGAAGACAATACTACTACATGCTACATATAATAATAATAATAATAGATAATCATAATAATAATAATCAAGGTTAAGTGCAGGAGGCAGATGGTTAATAATAAAAAGCGAGTTACGTTTTTCTTGAATGAGTTTAAACTTGAGCAGTTTTTAATGACGAGTGGTAACTTCTGGATCATTTACACATCATACAAACATATATGTCAAACTGTGAAATCATCAATTCAGTGCTTGATTGTTCTCATCCTATGTGTGATAACGTTTGGTTATCATGTGGACATTAAAGGGTTTAAAAGGAGCTTTTAGCACCACTGGTTTGGATGGTGTCCAGGAACTTTTGGTAAATAATCAACCACTGAGAAGACTGTGATCTTCAAATAAATTTTTCACACCCTGAGTGGGCACCGCTCGAGTCGTTTTCAGCCCATAGCCCGAGGCACTGTGTGACATTTGCTCAGACATGAAGGTTTCAGCTTAACAAACAGGCCCGAGAGGCTTTTACATTGCAGTCACATGTAATGAGTACAATGCTGGGCCTCAGTACACTGTCAAGCTATTCTCCTAATCTGCATTTCTGTCTCTTCCCTGTTTCTGCAGCAGATTGAATTTTAGTCCTGATCAAAATGAGCGTCGAAAGAGGCGAGCAGGTCATTGACACCCACTGCACCACCGTCCACACCCTGGGTGGGCAGAAGGGAGGAGAAGGGAGGCGGCTACGCTACATGCAGAAAGATGGACGCTTCCCTGTGGTGTTTCAAAAGGCCCCTGGAGACAGGAGCAAATATTTAATGGACATCTTCACCACTCTTGTAGAGATCCGCTGGAGGGTGATGTTCCTCATCTTCTCCCTCTCCTACATCCTCTCTTGGCTCTTCTTCGGTCTCTGTTATTGGCTCATTGCTCACATCAACGGAGACATTGCTGACATAGATAGCGCCCCCTGTGTGGATAACGTGCGTGGCTTCACCGCAGCCTTTTTGTTCTCAATGGAGACCCAGGCCACTATTGGTTATGGCTTCAGGGGGATGACCGAGAACTGTATTGGAGCTATTATTGTGGTGACGATTCAAGATGTGTTCAGCTGTCTTCTGGACACCATTGTTATCGGCATTGTCGTGGCTAAGATGGCATCTGCTCGGAAGAGAGCTCAGACGGTGATGTTCAGCAGCTGTGCGGTGGTAAATCTGCGAGACGGGGTGCCGTGTCTGTCATGGCGCCTCGGGGACCTCAGGGGTAATCACATACTGGAGGGGGTAGCCAGGGCCCAGCTAATCCGCTATATGAAACGACCTATGGGCTCTGTTGTGATCTCATACCAGGATTTGGAAATCCAGGACCGGGACATTGTCCTCGCCACTCCAGCCACAATAATTCACAAGCTGGAGCCGGGCAGTCCCCTCTACAGCCTGGGCCCCGATGACCTGCTGGAGGACGACTTTGAACTGGTGGTGTCCTTCACCTACACCGGTGACTCCACAGGTATGCTCCACCAAACACGCACCTGCTACACACCAGCAGACATCCGCTGGGGCCAGCGTTTCCAGGACATGCTGAAAGTGGGCAGGAAGCACTACAAGGTGGACTACGCTCTGTTTAACGAGACCACGTGGGTGCCGGTGCCCCAGCTCAGTGCTGAAGTGTACGACCGGGGGAGACATCCTGCAGAGGGCAGTGCACTCTCACCGTCGGTCAGGACTAATGGACACACTCACCAGGTGAATCTGCACATCATGGAGGAGGTGATGCAGCAAACCTGCTTGTAACTTCAACAACAACAAAATAATACAGTACAATGCACAGTGGACTGTTCCCTTCAGGCCACCTCAGTGTGATAAGTTGTGCTCTTGTAAATATGTTTATATGTGATTTTATTTACAGTGTATATAACCTGATGTCTGTTTATGCTTTGTGGGAAAAAAATCATGACCACAAATGTTTAATAAAGCTTGAAAAGTCTGCTCTTTGTCTTTTTTCCCCACATAAAATACAGTAACAGTCACGATATTTGATATTACCACAAGTGTGTGTTTGTAGCTCTATACCGCCATCTTCTGTTCACTCCTTCATCACTTCATCACCATCAGTCCTGGTGATGAAGTCAGTGAACTCCACAGTGGCCAGTGTATTCACTCCAGTCTTGCAAATATACAAAAAAGAAAAAAACAAACAAACAAACAAACAAAATGCTTAGAGTCTTGGGTTCCTTTCAAAATAAAAGAAACCCCTCTGATGCTGCAGTGGAACCATTGGTGGTTTTCTGTTTCATCATCAAGTTGTTTTTATTTAGTAGAAGCTGAAACCTTTTCTCAGACTCTGACAGATCAGAGAAAACCTGGTTGTGGACTCGGACTCTCAAACAGGCGCTGCAGCTTCCTATTGGCCACCGCTGCGACAGGGGGGCGGGGAGAGGCACACGTGTTTTTAAAGTCCGTCTTTGCCACGACAAGTATCTTCTTCAGTATTGCTGGAGAGGGTTATGGCAGAATTTACAGCTCGAGACGGGAAGTCAGGAGAAGCAAATAAAAGAGCCGCGAGACTCAGAGGGAGGAACTGCGCGGATCTGGACCATATGGGACTTATTACAACAAGAAAAGATCCGGTTTGCACCGCAAGGACCAACAGGTAGGCGCAACAAGGAGGGACAAATGTGGGAAATATTGTTAAAGTTTATTAAGCTGCACTTAGATGATGTCCAGGGTGATTGTAAAAGCTTTGTGAAATGAACTTTACTTCTGAAAGATGCTGTTTTTTAATGCAACTTTATGCAACACCATCATTATTATTATTATTATTATTATTATTATTATTATTATTATTATTATTATCAGTGGAAGCTGCCTTTTGCATGCTGTGGACTGGATGTTGTGCATTCCCTTTGTCCTTGATTTGAACTAAACCCTCATGATGTCTGTGAATTTTTGTAATACTTTCTTGTCTCTGTAGGAAGTAAAAAAATGTACAATATTAAAAGGTAACACTGATGCAAACCCACCACAAAGTGTATATAATATTATAACGCATCAGATGTTGTGGACGTTTTTAATCAAAGATGGCATCTGCTGAATGATTGGCCATAGTTATTGATTTGTGTTATAAAAAACGGAGCAGCTTTATGTAACCAGTTTCCATCTCCCTCAGCTGTTGGCTCTAACTGAGAACACATGCAAAACAAACAATCACAGGTTGTGCAGCCTCTGGATGCCTCGCTCTGTCACCACACTGCAGTAATAAGTGATGCGATATAGTGAGCAGATAAAAACTCAGCTCAAGCAGGAAGGCGCAGAGAGAAAGAGTTTCTACTCAACACCTCACAAGTTTGATCTGTACCATGCACTGTGCCACAATTCATCAAAACACTAAAGATCTGGCTTGATATTGAACTGTAAGGAAATAATCTGATTTGTCAAAGTTTTCTGTGCCATGTGTTTTTAAGCACTTTGAGAATTTCAGATTAAGAAAAGTAGCATTTAATGCAGCATTTTCACTACAATAGACAATTACTGAAAAGTGTTTGCTGTGTTTTGAGCTGAGGATGAATGAAGTCCACCATTCCCCATAGGATACTATTTCTAACAGACCCAGCAGTGACTTCAGTAGCTGAGAAGGATGCAGGGAGACCATGTCCTTTATGTAAAAATAGCTTCTCTTTTGACATCAATGCTTCACTTTCAAGAATAAATTATTAACATGAGCAGTTAAGTGTAATTTTCTTTAAAAAAAAAAAAAAGCTTCTAAACTTTCCCACTTGGACATAATAGTGAAACTGAGATGAGATGGTTTTAAAAATGGAGGCGGGGTTATTTTGGCGCATGCAGAGCATGTCTGGCTGTCTATAGCCTTTTGTAGCCTGTGGTGTTGTATTTTAATGGACCTCTCATGCCACACTGGCCGAGTCAATAGCTTTTCTAATTTAGCTGTCCTTGTTGCTCTATTCCATATAATACAAGGTTACGGCTTCATTAATTGTGCTTCCTCGTAACTGTGTATTTACTCAATAATGACGTATAATTATTAATGGATGTGATGTGAGTCTTTTTAATGCCTACAACATGTAACTACGTGGAGGTCTGTGCAGAGCTGGACAGTATCTCTGCTCCTGCAGCTCGCTGGATTAACATGAACTTGATCTGTGCTTTGACTCAGCTCCCCATGGATCAACCTGCCTAATTAATACTTACATTAATCAGTGTAAACATCCTGTCTCCCTTCGTCAGCTGTCTAAGAAGTTGAACATTTCCTATCTATCACTGATAACACACACAGTGCAGTCAGTGTGATTTTTGACTGTATATCGTTGATGTGTGTCCGAATTGTGCGACTAACTTTGAGTGTACAATGCATTATTTACACAGCAGGTAACCACACACCCACCTGCATTGATCTTCGCTCTGGTTCCTGCCAATTACTTTAAAACTGTTTTCCTCTCTGTCTATAATTTCCACAGCCCACTTCACTGATGAGGTCCAAAGCAGGCGTCAGAGAGGAGTGACCTGCCCTCGCCCACGGTGCACAGCACTGCACAGAGCAGCACAGGCCCAGAGCCCCCTGTTCCCCGCAGGACTGAGTCCTGTCGTCGACATTTTCTGCTTGAGTTTGTCCCCGGGATCATTCAAAACTGTTTCTCCAACGCTTCTACCAAAAACTTAGACTGTTTTCCAAAGCAGAATCGGCCCAGCCCTCCCAGGTGGAAGTGATGGGGAGTGTGCGAAGCCACCGTTACAGCATTGTGTCTTCTGAAGAGGACGGCATGAAGCTGGCGACAATCGCCGTCCCGAATGGCTACGGAAATGGCAACGTCAACAAGGGACACACAGAAAACCAATGTCAGAGCCGCTTCGTCAGGAAGGATGGCCACTGCAATGTGCAGTTTATCAATATGAGTGAGAAAGGCCAGCGTTACCTGGCAGATATCTTCACCACCTGTGTGGACATTCGCTGGCGCTGGATGCTGCTTATTTTCTGCCTTTCTTTTCTGTTGTCGTGGTTATTTTTTGGCTTTGTCTTCTGGGTAGTGGCCCTGTCTTACGGGGACTTAGAGAGTACAACTCAGATGTGTGTTTCCAATGTGGACAGCTTCACTGCTGCCTTTTTGTTCTCCGTGGAGACCCAGACCACGATTGGTTATGGTTATCGCTACGTGACAGAGGAATGCCCTATTGCTGTTTTCATGGTGGTCTTCCAAAGCATTGTAGGCTGCATCATTGATGCTTTTATCATTGGTGCCGTCATGGCCAAAATGGCAAAGCCCAAAAAGAGAAACGAGACCCTGGTGTTCAGCCACTATGCCACGGTGGCCATGAGGGATGGCAAACTGTGTCTGATGTGGCGGGTGGGGAACCTGAGGAAGAGTCACCTGGTGGAGGCCCACGTAAGGGCCCAGCTCCTCAAGTCCCGCACCACTGCCGAGGGAGAGTTCATCCCTCTGGATCAGGTGGACATCGATGTGGGCTTTGATAGCGGCATCGACAGAATCTTCCTGGTGTCTCCAATTACCATTGTGCATGAGATCGACGAGGACAGCCCGTTCTACGAGATGAGCAAACTGGAGCTGGAAACGTCTGAGTTTGAGATTGTAGTGATTCTGGAGGGCATGGTCGAGGCGACAGCCATGACGACTCAGTGTCGGAGCTCGTACGTGGCCAGCGAGATCCTGTGGGGCCACCGCTTCGAGCCAGTGCTCTTTGAAGAAAAGAACTACTACAAAGTGGACTACTCTCGCTTTGACAACACCTACGAGGTGCCGAGCACGCCCGACTGTAGCGCCCGGGAACTGGCCGAGAAGAAGTCCAACGCCTCCAGCTCCAGGAACTCCTTCTGTTACGAGAACGAGGTAGCTCTCGAAAAAGTGGAGATGGAGGAGGAGTTTGAGGAGGAGGATGAAGACAGGGAGATGAGGGGTGTGGAGGTCGGTGCACTGGAGGACACAAACACAGATGTGGTGTCGGACTCTGAATGCAACCTGGACTCTTTGCCTTTAGAATCAACACCATTGACGGCAGAATCAGAAATATGACTGTAGGTATGAAGAAGTGTTAAATACTACCAGAGGGTATGTTGGTCCCGATTTCATGATGCATGACAGTTTGGAGAAGACTGTGAGGTGAAACTCTCTATGCAGAAGCTCATGAACAAGACACCGAGGTCATACGAACATATATTGTTCATGAATGATGGAAGTTGGTTGGATGCCTTCACTGACGCACTGTGCAGTCTGTTTCTGTGCATACTGCAGAATCTTGTTTAAAATAATTCAGGAGTACAGCCAATTCACAAAACAGTAATTGCACTTGTTGTATAAAGGGTCTTTTTCTGGCCTAAATCCAACATTAGATTGTGATTAGTTCAAAAACAACAAAAAAACAAAAATCTTCTTTTAACCAAACAAAAATCACTTGTTAACGAGCTGGTCTCTTAGCAAAGTCTGTTCACAGTCTTCTTCAGTGTGTTGGTTTCATGGCATGATACAGGAAAATGACGTCTTGCACAGTACACTACACTCCTCAACCTATCATCTTGTAGAGCATCTTTTGCAACGTGTGCCTTAATGAAAGTCTTAGTCCCAGTCGAGGCACTCCGGTGGTTTGGCTTTGACTGAGCACACACTGCATTAGATGTGACGGGAAGGAAAAAAAAAAAAAAAGATGTGATTCATTGTGCAGTATACTGCCACTTCTTACAGGTCTGTGTCCTAATGTGCAATACTGTTCAGTGGTAGGAAGTGACGAGAAGCTCGACCCTGAGCCAAGTCTCTGAATGTTGACGATAAGTGCTGCTAAGTTACATATTGTATGTTTAGATGGAAATCTAGGAGCCAAAATGTATTATTTGTCTTTTAAAGTATCCATTTTGACGATTGCAGCCTTTATTGTTATTTCTAGCTGTAGAGACGCATGATTCTGTCCGTGTGTTTTCCAAAGCCTTCGTGCACTTTCATCCTCTCCAGACATTTTTCTCCAAAAAGTTGTTTTTTTATCATGCAAAGCCAAATGTGTACATATATGTAAGAGACAACCGTGAGTCAAGTTAGTTGATTTGAACCCTGAGCTTTTCCTCCTCTGGCTGTTGAACCACTGAATAATTTGAATGGATTTTAACATAGTCTACCTTATATTAACAGCAGTGTTCTTGGCATGTTGTTACCTCTCTCACTTCACCGCTGCAGATCTTGTGAAGTCATTTCAAAATGGCCCCTAGCTTTTGTCTTAATAAAGATTAGGACTGATTATTATTTTTTTCATTTACAATCAGAAATCCTGTTTGGATGCAGCACACTTGACTTCAGTCTTACACTAGATTGAGCTTTACCTGTTACTCATTACACCCTGGGTAATGTCAGTGGACGCCACGACACTGCAGCGCTCCTCTGGTAAGGAAATCTAATCTCGACACGTCTCCTGTCTTAGCTGTTTATTTTTCTACCAGAGTCTTCCCACCTTCCTGCACAAACCAGAAACTGTACAGAATTTTTTTTATCTTTTGTAAATTATAATGCAAATACTGTATATTGATATTGCAGTTGTTGAAAACTGTTTATGTCCGTTTTTCAATAAAAGCAAAAAGAAAATCATCGCGACACTGATGCATTGATTATAAACACAACCTCATGATGCTGTTGTGTCTGCACGATGTGATTAACCAGTATCCATCCTTTGTTTATCTCACTTTAACCAGAATAAAGTTTCCAACAGCGTGCAGTTTGACATCTGGAGCTGCAGAGTGAAGGCCTGTGTGGCACACATGCTAGTGCGACTCTAATTTGGATCTGTGGCCCAAATTCCAAGCTGCGAGCTGTCACACCATCATTTACTATAATTCTCCAAACTGACTCACTCCAGTTGTGAGAAAGCCCCACGGAGACCCCGATGCTGTATCAGTCGGCTCTACTGGAAGTCATTTCCAATGACAGCAATGGAAAGAACTCCTCATTTGCTTTTCTCTCCTCATCTCTTACAGTAAATCGTGGAAAAGAAGTGTATTGTGCACTGCAGCGTCTTGAGGAAAGGTGTTAGCTGCAGGATAACACTGTAGAGTTAGTAACATTTAAACAGATCGGATGTTTTTATTCAAAATTTGAAGATTTCCAGTTGAAATTGTGTATTTGGTGTTAGCAGTGATCTGTCCACATCGACGTACACATTACATAACTCACCAAAGAGGATATGCTGCCAGCGTTATGTGTTCTCCCACCGGCTCCTCTAATTCAGCAATAACGTTCATAACATCAATATAGTTGTGTTACAGATGAACCTGAGTTTGCAGCATCTGTCAGAAAATGCAGTTATTTTCCACCCACAGCTGCAGCGTGGCAGCGCAGTCTTCCACTCATTCTGGCAGAATGCAGCTGATTGATCAGACACATCCGCAGGGAGGCGGTGAGCCCATTTGATTTGTTTCTACATAGGAAGTGGGAGATGCCTCTGGGCTTTTTCCACATTAGCCAATGAAAATACCACAAAGCTCCAGTTTGGGGTAAAAATCATTTCTTTATTCTCTTTAGAAAATAAATATCAGTTATTTCTGAAAAACAACTGCTTTGCATTGCTTGTAAAATAGAATTAAATTGTCCTCTTTTTAGCGTTCAAACCTCTGCTGTGATGTTTATCATATAAATATATTAAAAACTAGATATTTCTGTAACAAAAACCCTCCTGACTCCAGCAGCCTCCCACCTCAGCTCTTGCAACATTTGCAGTGACGTTTGACTGACTGGGATGGTGGCATTTCAGTGTGTGCTTTGAAAGAAATCGACAGGCAGAGTTGGCCGGAGAGCTCCTGTCGATGCTGCTGATGACGTCTCTCTGGCGAATTCCCCTCAACTGACTTATTAACAACAGGCTGATTAGCTTGACCTTCAGATTACACGGGTGAATATAAACATAAACAATTCACCGGCCGATTAAAGCCACACATGGCGCAGTATCAAAGTATCTGTTTTGTGTTAAATATAGTAACAGTTACAGCATTTTAGACACAAAGGTCCTTCCTTGTCCTCTGCATGAACCGATAAAACATAAAAAATATGAGCCGTGGAAGTATCAATGCTTATATCAGCAGGAACACCCCTGGTTTAGCTCAGCGTCTGTCACTTGGAGAAAGTTTATGCACATAATTTCAGAGTGTATTAAAATCACAGGCATATTTATTGCGTAGGAGGAAGTATTGTAGTCTGGACAGAATCGTTCCTGAGCATATTTAGAAAGGGTATTATATCAGAAAAATGATCTGAATCCGATCTTATATGGGCCACATCCGCAACGTGTGGTTTTATAAATAACTGTTTGGCCTGAATTCATCAAGCAGGGGTCACTGACATTTACTGTAAATCAGATTTTTCTTTAATAAGGAAAAATATGAGTTACCACCTTGTGAGGATGCATTTCCAAATTGTAAACATTGTGCACCTCTGAAACCTGCAAACTGCAATTTTTTATGTGACAATGAAACCCAGGACAACTCTGAGGGATGTGCTCGGCGGTGCCTCTGACCTTGGTTATGACAAGCATATAACTCATGCAGTGTATTCCCCCTCACACAGTAAGGCCGCAAGCGAAGGGCCGCCGAAGCCTGTGATCTGATACTGTCACGTAACTCCGCAGTATTTTAGGAAGTTGTAACTTTTCAACACTGTCGTCTGCCGCCTGCTTGAAATGCCTCAAACTCAACAAGTGCAGCATAAAAAACAAACAAAACGGCAACAACGCCATAATGGATCTTCCTCGAGTGCAATAGGGTTAACTTAGGTAATTATATAATTCTGATGACATGGCAATTGCATAAGTCCTGTGACGGTCTGACGGTGCAGCGGAGACCGAATGTCCAGCGAGTCCGTCAATGATGGCAGCAGGATGACTGACGAGGGCTTGTGGCGCAGGGGGGACAAAATGCTGATGCTCAACTGTCGTCTTTTAAACTGCAGCGTCAACGGTGATCATGTTGCCGTCCGTCCTGTGTGACGCCGCTGCTGCAGAAATGCTAACCCAATTAAGCTATAAAAAATAATAAGTGTGTACCACCTGCTCTGAGTAAAGTGTTTTTCTCTTATCTAACTGTTTTCTGTACTATTAATACATTCAGCAAACTGGACTAAGTGGATTAGCTGAGAGCGTAATATCTGAGATATCAAAATACACTCAGGGTTGTAATCAAGGACATGTATTTGTGTTGGACCCGCACAGATTTACAGTTGACTTTAAAAAGAACCAGAGTGTCAGATCACCGATAAATGTGTTTCACCAAAGAGCCAACAGCTGACACACTTGCCAAAAACCTCCGCTGTTGTGTGTGTGTGTGTGTGTGTGTGTGTGTGTGAAGGGGGTTCTTGTCTGTTGTGATTTGTCTCCTCTCATGATTCTGGGGTACTCCAACTCTTTGCAGCATCACTTTGGGGTTACCATTAACAATTTCTCAGTTTTTTTCTGAATTGTATCCATCATCATCATCATCATCATCATCATCATCATCATCATCATCACCACCATCATGTCACCATTATAACCGCTGACAGCTAAAAGTAACATTTAATCTTATTCCCCATTTCTCTCTCATCCTTGCTCATGCTGAACTATAGTTTTGTATTTTGAACTATAATAACCTCATAATTGTGGACAAACAGGCACCGACATGCACACACACTCATTTTGGCTTCATCTTCGACAGCTGAGTGTCTCATGACACTCAGGGGAGGAACAGGAGAATCCAGCAGGTACAATATGTTGGACATGATTCAGGCTTTTTCCATTCGGTGGCCCTGCTGAAAGACAATATGTATATTTATTCTCACTGGGTGTGTCTGGTAACACAAGTAGAAACAACAACAACAATAAGAAAAACATTCAGCACCACTAGTTTACTGTGTGTTTTGTGCACTGTTGCTTTATTTTACTCTTTCATGCAAATTCCCACACATGCTCAGATTCATATTTACGTTGCTATATGTCTATCAGCTGCCGATCTATTCGTGCCACTGCCCTTTATCCTCCTGGCTCCGGCTCCATTGACCTTGACAAATGCACCGAGAGCCAGGAAACAAAAGTGATACCTCCTTTATGCTCATTGTTGGCTCGTGACCAGTCGCATCTTGCACCGAGAGGACTTGGCTCTGCGTGTGGTGTTGCACTTTTGCCCATAATAGAGGTGCATGTGCATGTCGAGCCGCAGTAGCGAGGACAAAGCCTTCCTGATCTCCACTCACGCCGCCTGGCAAGTGCTGATCCACTTGCAGAAAACAGTTCGAATTAACCACTGTTGCTGAAGTGAGAGGGACACATTGCATGATTATCCAGGGAAGGAGGGCTGCAAAGTAATAAAATAAAATAATAATAGAGATTTAAAACTTGGATGATTTCAAGGATGGAGAATTTAAAGGACAGAGGATACTTGAGAGTGACTTGTTTATGAGGACAGCTGAGAAGAGATGGATACCTCTGAACTGTGTCCAGCCCTTCAGTGATAAAGGTTACCACCAAGTGCCAGACAGTGCATTGCTTATTTATGTCTCTTGATGTCAGCCAAATAGCCTGGCTGCAGCTTAAAGTCTATTTTCTTGTTTACTACAAGGATCTTCAAATGATTATTCACACAGACTTGGATGCTCTTTTCCATAACCACCGTGTTTCACACTCACGCACTTAGACACGTTCACACCCTTGAGTTTGGAGACACTCATTCATTTTTGCTACCTACATATACTTTGACCCGTCTCTGTAACCTGCACCTGAACCTGTTTTTGTGAATGGAGTCGTCATCTTTCCACTGAACGTGCGACACATCAGCTCCACTGGGACAAACCAGCATCCACACCTAAAACAGTCCAGAAACAGCCAACAGTTCAGGGTTACTATGACGATATCTGGGCAACAAACAACGTCAGCACCAACATGGAGGCCTCTGGAGGACAGACGGAGACAGAGGAAGAACAGAGAGGGAAACAAACGTGGACTCTTGTGGTTTGATTGTCGTCCAAAGACAGAGGATGATGATGATAGCAGGACGTTTGATTATTTTTAGGGCTCATAGGAGCAACTTTGACTGCTTTTATTTTAAATATGCAAATTCTGTCATAGAGATAACCGAAGTATTGCCTCAATTGCCATATATAGATATTAATGATCCCCAGATTAAGCCAATTATATTGATGGATTATGTTCATAGACGGTTCCCAGATGATAATATGACGACTTCAGGAGGACTCTAACTTTCCACTAGCACCACCATAAGGTCTAAATGTGTCCCTTTAATTCAAATATAAGAAGAAATGTTTGGTGGTGCACACATTCATAATCCCTGTTGGATCGGTTACTTAACTTTAATCCCCTCAGATTTTCATTTAATGCCACAAACACTACTGAAGACCATATACCTGCACAGCTAATGATGTTTATTATTCTACCTGATGAACATGAACAACTTCCTGGCGTGATCACTGCCAGCTGACATCAATCCATCCATCCATCTCCTGTCCATCTTCTGTGGGAGGGGGTGCTGGAGCCTGTCCCGGCTGGCAGCGGGTGAGAGGCGGGGTGCACCCTGGACAGAGCACCAGTCCAACCCACAGAGACAGACATCCATGCATGCACACACTCACAGCCACAGTCAATTTGGAGGCAACAATTAAGCTAACGAACCCAAGGCCGAGGAGAGCATGCAAACCCCACGCAGCAAGGCCTCGAACCGTGACCTTCTTGTTGTGAGGTGAACATGCTGCACCACCGTGTTTGCAGGGGAAATGTAGTATGTTGTTCAGTATGAGCAGCAACACTCATAGACCCATTTACAGCTACGTCATCAAGAAGCTGCGTGCGCATTTTGGCAACAGAAGTGCTATGTCCCATTGTTTACCTGGTACTGTCTGCACCTCTCTGGGAAGAACCACGTGGAAATTTAGCTCATCAAAATGTCTGGTTGTTGTGTTTTTTATCTTGTGCAGAGACTCCTTAGTGAGTGTGGAAGCTAGCTGTTAGCATTAGCAGCGTTAGCCGCGGTTTTGGTGCATGCCATCAGCCTGTTATCATTTTTATATTGGACACTGGCAGTTTAGATTGTTAAGTTATATTAACGAGGCTTGACAACCGAGCTTCATCGTACATAACGTTTTTATCTCGTCAACACCACAACAACTGTTACCATGACAACCTTCCGTTTATACCCGTCATTAACTACGGGTACCGGCAAGTGCAAAAGCCTAATACATCACAGTTAAGTTATCTGAGCAGTTCATGTTCATTTCTGTTAAGGTAAAGAAAGTGAAATCAGCACACAATAATACTTACCCTGCCATACAGGTGCAGTTTGCAGTGTGTATATAGTCCTCCACTTTGTTGATAATGACCCAGAGTAACTTGACAAGCCTTTGCTAGCCGCCATACTTCCGTTGCCACAATGCGCGCGCATACTT